>APFE031225981.1:153415-174273 GCA_000404065.3 Pinus taeda | reverse complement strand
TCACTTCAGATGATTTCATATTGTATAGCTAATTTTTACCTTGAGTTCAAAAACTCTGTTTTTGAAGGCAAGGTCATTTTTTCATTTTTGTAAAAATTTGTAAAAATTCAAATTCTCCAGAAGTCGGCATGCGGCCTTGGTCTCCTTTGCCAAGACTCCTCAGAAGCTATCCCTGCAAAAAGTTTCAAGAAAAAGCATCATTTCAACCAATTTCATGACAAAAAGGAAACCACAAGTCAACAACAATTAGTTTTAAAAAAATGTCATTGCATAAACATTATAAAGTGGGTTTGAGGGGAAATTAATTTAAATCAAGCTTATAAAAGCCCCTCTCTCCTCATTTTGCAACTCATTTTCCTCTCACAAGCTAAGTGGAAACTTGCAAAGAACACATATTTCATTAAATTTGGAATTTTTTTATTACAAGGACATCAATAGAATTGAGTATTTTAGTTATTTTGAAATTCTAGATCTACTATTTAATTCCAAGTTTAATGAAATATGTGTTAAAGGCGATTTCATGAGATATTGAGCAAAGTTGGGCAGTCTTGGTAGTGCACTACGCGTTGGGAAGTGCGCGCTACGCGTAGGGGAGGTTCTGGCAGTGCAAAAATACAAGGGCGCTACGCATTGGGAGCGCGCTACGCGTTGGGCAGAGAGCGCTACGCGTTGGGTATTTCACCCAAAAACTTGCAGCAAACACACAATACACCTCAGCTCAAGCAACATTCAAGTAAGCTCTTTCATGATTCTTTTGGTTATTTTTTGCAAAGTGAATGTAAAGGAAAAATGACCAATATGCCATGAAATGGAAAACAAGAAACCCTAATGTTGATGTGTAAAATGAAAGACTAAGTTTGCTAGGGTTTTCAAAGATATGTTGCCCAAGGTTTTCCCATGATTCACCCTCATTTTTCCTCTCATATTCATCATCATTCCTTTTCAAATTTCCCATAAGATTTCACAAAATTCCTCCATAATTCCCAAACCCTACCCCTATCCCTAAAATTCAATAAAATCTCCCTAAACCCTACCTCCTATCAAACCCCTGCAAATTATGATTATGTGATGATGTATATGTCACAATTCTTTCCCTAAATTCCCTTTTATATATATATTCCCTAAATCCCCTCAAAATTCGCCCTCCCTAACATCTCCCTTGTGTTTTTTGTCCACTCTCGATGAGTTGCGGAGGATCCATGAAGACCACAACTTGGCTCGTAAGAGACCCGGTGATTTGGTACCCATTGAGCGAGAGGCTATGCTTCTCCGAGTCAATGCTCATTTGGAGAGGTTGCTGGCCAAGGCTAACAAAGATAAGGACATGCTCCGGAACATGAAAAACCATTATTGGGCTCGAATGCACGTATGTAAGGCAAAAATGAAGGTGCTCAAAGGACGGTTGACCAAGGCACTAAAACGAAGAAAAAGGCCCAATCCCCTCCACATCTTGGCTGAGGCTTCCTTGAAGGAGCATGGTGCTAAATTACTTACATTCTGCACAAATTTCAAAAAATTTTGAGCATTTTTGGTCATTTGTGAATTTTTGGGCAAAAAACAGGTTTTCTTCCCCAACGCGTAGCACGCCGCGCGCTACCTTGAAGATGGGAAACTCCTTTTCATGAAAACTCAGCATTTTTGGATTTTTCATGCAAAAATACACTTACTCAGCAATTGCCAAGAAATTTTACCAAGTTTTGAGACTCCAGAAGGTCAAAAAACAAGCAAAAAATGACTTTCTGCCACCTTTTTGACACACAGATAGCAGTCTTGGGAGATTGCAATTTTGGAGGGGCAAATGGTCACCAAATTCAGAAATTCGACTTGGTTTGGAAAATAGACATCCATACCTTTCCAACAAGCCCACGTTTTCCTCATTTTGACTCCGGGAAGTGCCTCAAAAGTGGGCTCAAATGCGCGCTACGCGTTCAGGATTGGGGCGCTACGCATCAGCACATTTTCTCAAATTTTCACCTACAGCTCAGCAAAACGCAGTTTTGACTAGGTTTGACTTTTTGGAGTAGATTTTGATCCTCCTTGATGTAAATGATGTAATTTTATGATACTTTGACACTTATTTATCTCTTCTAGAAGATTCGTTCATGAAATAGGCAAAAATTTAATGAATGAATTAGTTTCCTAGCTTATAGAGGCAAGTTGTTTTGATTGCCTAGATTTTAGTGCTCAGTTTGGAATTGGTTGAAACGGCTCCTAGGATAGTGCGCTCGACCCCTAGAGGCAAGGAAATATGTTATATTGCCTATATTATGTACTTTCTTAGTCATTTTCATGGTTGGACTCTTGAGGGAGAAAGCTTCTATTGTATTACTCATTGTATCTCTTCATTTTGGCAAAGGAAGAAAGACCAGGGTTTTGCAGTCCTTTTTGGGATTCCTGTGGTTACATGTATTGATGGTGTGTTTCTCTTTGTAATTGTAAGTTTGTTATGTGAATCATCTTCTTACTTTTTCTTCTGTAAATTAGGCAAATGAAGTGTTAAGGTAGAATTCATGGTTGCTATGCTCTGCCTTTAAGTTTGCTTAATATCAATGTTTTCAGCTGTTTAAGGAGAATTCAAGGTGATTGCTTGCTCTCCTTAGCTCCTCACCATTCATTCTCAATCCATCCAAATCTTTCAAAGGCATCAATACAGTCTCCTACCTTGCCCCAAAGAACCCCTTGCGAAAACTGTGTCCAATCCCCGCACCCAAAATTGCCTTTCCCCAATTTTCCACCAAAACCCTAAAAATCCCAAATCAAACCTTTTTATCAGTTTACTAGCCTAAAATTAGTGTTCTTTATTGGTTATCTCTTCCCGTTTGAAGATCTTTGCCGAGATAGATCGGAGAGAGCCCTCTCCTACCCCGTAGGGCAAGCTACGAGGCTAAGTGGTTTGATGTTGCCTTGGAGTTTACCTTTTTCAGCCTGAGGTGAAATTTGAAGCGCTAACAGAATGAATAATTTCTAGATATGTTAAATTTCATGGGGAAAGGTGGTATATATAAAGAACCTAATGATGAAATTGTCGCACTTTTTCTAAGGAACTCTAAAGGGTCAATAAAGAATAAGGTCTTAGCACAAGATGCCTCTGCCAGCATACAAAAGTAAACTAATGGTGGGTGAAAAGAGTAGAGATAGAGAGTTTGTTTGAAAATTTTAAAACTAATATTATGATTTCCTTATCACCCCGATTGGATATGCTCTAAGTAAAATAGATATAGATTGAATTTCAACAAGCTTTGTCCATATCCTGCCCTAAATTCAGAAAGAAGTATCCTCTTAGTTAATGTCTACTCAACAACATAGAATTTGTAAACATTCATGAACAAGAATATCCCACATGAAACTACCCATCATTTCCAGTATTAAAGGTAGTTTATAGAGTATATTGAAACAACATACTTCATTCGTTCCAAGAATCCATGGCAACCTCGACCACCAAGTATGGTCCAAGATATTTTTTCTTCTTATAATGTTTTTTCCAATATATATAATCCTAACCCTCCTTTGGTATAGTCAATGCTTTGGCCTCAGTGTCCTTCTCCTTTAAATCAAACACTTCCATGGATTTATGGATTGCATAAACCTTCTTTCCCAAACTAGTTACATGTAAAACTACTAATGAAATAGTAACAAGCACAACTTCCTTCTAATATATTAGTAAGTAACCCTCCTTTATGACCACAATTACATGTACATCCTAACCCTAATCCAAACAACAAGACAGCGCAAAAATTTGAAGTGCTCGTTTTCCCCACTTATTATATCTCAGTTGTTGAATTTAATAAGGTATGATTACAATTAGGGAGGCTAGTAAACCCAAGGGTTTCCCTCGTTATCATACAAAATGAAGGAGATAGTTCCCACAGGAAATAAAATTTGAATCAAGGATTGTTGGTCAAACAACGATTTGAACCCTATGTAACAGGCAATGATATTATTGTTGGTGAGACTATTGTAACTGCTAATGTCACTATAACAATTAACAATTATGTGGTAGTTGACACTGTGGATACAATTAAATCTCTTGTAATAGTTGATGTTACTACTACAATAGGGCATGTAATCTAAGTTGTTATCAATATTGAGACTTCTCTAAATCCTCCTTGTTTTTCTATTAGTATCTTTGTTACAGAGGTGGCATGTATTGCACACAGGGAGACAACAAAAATAATATTAGAAAAAAATAAAAAGAGGGAAAGGGAGAAGGGGCAGCTAAATATGGGCCTCCCCCCACAGTTCGCATCAAATGGTTAAACGATGAACACTTAGCGAGTTGATCACCATCCATCCTAAAAATTCCCACTCTCGTGTTAACTTTTGCAACTGCTGTCAAATTCCACCTTGGGTAGCTCAAATTATTGAGATAATGATTTCATTAGATTTTTTTTTTCAAGAGGACCAAAAGCAACCTAAATATCACCTAATTTGGTCAAGAGAAAGTTGAGTTATGAATTATTTTGTTCATATATGTATTATGGAATGGGTCAGCCCTAACCACATGGGTAACTGCTTAACCCCAAGTGGACCCTCATGAAAGCCTATAAATAGAAGAGACCTCAAGATCATTTGGACACATGTTCTCTCCTCTTTGTCTTAGTTTGCATAGGTTCAATGGAACCTTACACTATTCCTTTTATATTCCATTGCATTGATGATGATGATGATTTTGTTTCTTTCTATGTAATTATGTATGATGATGTATAATGGTGTATATTTGAATAATGTAATTATGTATGGGGTGAAATTAATGTATTAATGATGAAATCTGATTATCATAACAAAGAACAATGTTTCCCTATGAAAAATTAACATGGTATCAGAGCTAGGCTGAAGAAAATCCATGGAGATCACCCTGATGATGACACCATTGATGGAAGCAAGAAGAGGATGGTGGAGACCTAAAATAATTCTAGGGTTTAAAGAAAACCCTAGGAATCTTGATGATTAGGGTTTGATAGATTCTATGAGGTTAGGGTTGGTGAGAACCATGGTTTATGGAAAAGACTTGAGATTTGATGTATGAAACTCTAGTTGGTCAATGTGAATATTCTCAAGCACATGTGGGGGATTCGATGAAGCCTAGATGGGTTAATTCCTAACAAACCTGGTTGGATACTTGAAGGAAACATTAGTATATGGACCATGGACATTGATGGATTTTGAAGATTGGTTCAAGAAGGAGAGGATCACTTTGAGATGCAGATCTGGAAAGAGGTAAAGTGGTACTTGATGAAAATATGACAAAGTTCTTCAAGTGGCCTATGTCTAATGAAAAGGTGCACATGTAATACCATGAGGTATGCATGGTGTGTTTATGCTATTGATCCCTAAGGTAAGATGAGAATGCCTCTTTCTTTAATGGCTCATACATGCATATGAAAGTGATTTGGATCTATGTTTCCTATGATGAAAATATGCACTTGGTCTTGAACATTTTGATATTATTGAATTCTATGAGGCTATCTAATGTTGAAATATTGATACACTTGATGTTTTGCTAACATTTATGATCTATCTATTGGATATCTTGATCGTATAAAGGCTAGCACCTTGACTCTAGTAAATGATCCTCTTGATACTTGTCATGATGGATTTCATATAGAAGGATAGTTCATTGACTCCTATACATGAGTTTGTCGGTAATGCTTGTGATAAGCATGATGAAAGCATATGGAAAGAGTGATTGACACTCTTGTTGTCTTTTATAAAGCTTTATTGAATGACCTAATTTGATCTCATTGGTCATGTAGAGCATGGTAACCTTGATGTGAAAGGTATAAGTGTAAGATTGATAAGTAAATCTCTTACTAACTATGGTCATGTCTTGACGACATATGGTTAAATTGAATGATGGAGTTACTTGATAGAAAGTTCTATTGTGTTCATAATATTTAAGATATGATGTTGCATCTTTCTGCTGCTTTGAGTCTAAACATTTGATGAAATATTGATGTCATGATGATGATATCCATGATATGTATATGTTTATGATCTAATAAGATCTATTTTTGGTTGACTCTAATAGAGATAGGCTGATGATATGAATGAAGATGAATGATGCAAATCCCTAGTCAAAGGGAGAATATCTTCTTAAGACCCATGCTCATATTACTATTTGCATTCTGTGTTTCTTAAGTATGATTTATGTGCATATGATATTATTGATCTGCAGTAGAGTCTTAAATCTGAAGCTCATAGAGAAATTAGGGTTTCTACTCCAATCACAGTCACATATATGGGAGATCTTGCCCCTAGATGCACACATTCTAAGGCCTAGGTAGCGCCCAGGCAGCTAAAGTCACTCTCATGCTAACCTGAAGGGAGTGACCAAAGTTTTGATTGTTGTTGACCATCATCTGAAGTTGAAGTTGTCTGAACTCTAAATCATGAATTCCTTGACTTATTCTGTTGTTGTTAACTGATTGTTGATCATATAATGAATTGTTGTGCATGAAATCATATAGTCACCTAGAAGATGTCTGTACCACAGATGTATTGTAGATAACAACAAGATCTACTAGCAAGAAAAGCTTGAATGTTTTCCATAACATGAACATGTAGACTGAACTTGTGTTTGCAGGTGATTGCGACATACATATAGATATGTCACTATGTTTGTGCTACATGAGGTTGGAATGATTTGGCTTACCACTATATATGAACAATTGTTTGTCATGATGCTTGAAAAATAACTTTGAATTGGTGATTGAGATATGCTTTGATTATAGATTTCTCTATGATAGCAACTTTGGACTTGACCTGATAATCTAATGTGATGATTGTTGATGTACCCTTATATTGATGTTATGTGGTAATGATGACCTATGTGGAGATTAGCCTCCTTATTCTTAAAAAAAAGGCTAAGGTGCTGATAATTGTGATTCAACATGAAAATGGAACTTGCATGACTAATCCTTGGTGTATGCATTTGCAGCTAGTGACAAAAATGACTTGTATTATGATTATGAGAATGACTTAATCAATTTCATATTGATGATGCATGGCTAATGAAAACTTGTTGGCATGATGAATTCATGCTTTGATATGAGCTCTACTTGTCTCCTAGTTGAAAGTATTGATACTGTGATAATGATGGCTTTGATAATGGTCTTGATTTGACTTCTAAACTCTGATGAGATGACTTTTTTTTGTGATGACACAACATTGATTATGTTGACTTACTAAGACATTATTCTTAGAGAATTGCATGAAGCAAGCTCCCTGATCTTCATATATCTACATTTGAAAGTTATCTGATGTAGTTATGATGATGAATTCCAAGGTATGGCTTTGACTTTGATTATGGTTTTGATTTTATATCTTGGTGATCTAATTGTGATAGGTGATGAGCCTTTGATGATATAAATTAGAGGGAGATGGATTATGAAGCCCGAAATGATGTATCACGGCATGATGAATCAATTTATGGAATTTGAGAAAAAAATTCCATATTGCGAAAATGTTTTTGTATAATAAAAATGAAAATCATTGGATACTCTGGTTTTAATTTCTAGATATTGTTGAACTTAACATGGAATCAAACAATTGATTTAAGCATTGATGTTTTGTTTTAAACATCCATCTGTATATGTATGATGTGCATAGAACGTGAATAAATTCATGATTGAAATGCTTCATTCACATAGAGTTGTCATAGAGCATGCTTTGAAATATCTGCATGAGGTGTTATATTTTTTATAATGAGATATTTCTCCTATGATATGTGACTACATGGATGTATTGCATGTATTTGAGATTATTGTTGATAAGAGAAATTGGATGTTGCTTTAGTATGATATATGCCATGATATCTTGGATAAGAGGTCCATAACATTATCGAGGTTGATCATGATGCTGCTGGCATGGCTAACTATGAAGTAGGATACAAAATCTTCTTAGAGAGTTGTTTTAGAATGATCTGGATATGACATGGATACATTGCAATGATAGAGAATCCCATATATACATATATATTTATATATGGGACCGAGATACTCTCATATATTGAGTTAGTGCAGTTGTTCGAAACAAGTTCAGGCTTGTGGTTGGCACCTCCTTGAGAGGGAGAATGATTATGGTACCCTTTTGTGATTTATATGATTATATATGATTTGACATGATATTTTATTTGATGTTCTGTATGAACAAGAAACAATTTCTATTGAGACAAGTAGATACCATATTTGAATATGATGACAGCAGCACTGATCGCGAACATTGAGCCAATCTTCCCCCCTATTTGAGCTCCCAGGGCGAGGAATGGAGGGATAAGGCCTCCTGGGTTGAGGGACCTCTAGACAATAGGGAATTACCCTTGTCTGTTACCCATAGGATTGAGTTTTTTACTCCCCTATCTGGTCTTTATAGAGTATACCCCAGTTGGCATCATACCCACAAGTAGGGCTTGTTGGGAATATTACTCCTCATCTAGTCAATGAGTTGAGGGTGTGCTTGGGGTTTACAATCTAAGGTTATTATGATGCAAGTATTCTACCACATGAATACTGAGAGTCATTGTTGGGAAGATCGGTAGGCAATAGGATTCTAGGTTGAGGGTAAAGCTTCCCAATGAAATTCTAGGTTGAGGGTTAAGCTCCCCGTTGAAATTCCAGGTCTGAGGGTGTACTCCCCTATGTGATCCAAGTTTGATGGTTTACTTCCCTGTATGATGAGTTATCCTATTGCTCAGTATTGGTGGAAGATATTTCTCCCCGATGTGGTTCTAGGTTGAGATGTGCTCCTTAATGATATGCTCTCTAATGACAATTGATGATTATATTATGGGTAGCAGTCTACTGGCAGAGATTCCAGGTAACAGCTTGATGGATAAAGGGTGGTATCTTAAGCTCCACTCCAGTATCAAATTCTACTTCTTCTAGATCTGATAATGTTCAACATACAAGCAGGAACAATCAAGAGAAAGGATAGATCGAGATGTGCAATGATGATTTTTGATGATAAATCAGTTGAGATGGACATGGCATGATGACTACATGACAAATATGATTTTTTATGATACATGATGGCACTTTAAGATTCCATAATGATATATTGATCGACAAACACATATTGGTAGGTAGAATTCTCCCTAATTTAGAAGGGGTGTTAATTTTTACAACTACAATCAAATTCCACCTTGGACAACTCAAATAACTGAGATAATGATTGCATTAGATATATCTTTTTTAGAGGACCAAAATAGACCTAAATATCACACAATTTTCTCAACACAAAGTTGAGTTATGAATTATTTTATTCATACATGTATTATGGAATGGGTCAGCCCTAACCATGTGGGTAATTTCTTAACCCCAAGTGGACCCTCATGAACTCCTAAAAATAGAAGAGACCTCAATATCATTTGGACACATATTCTCTTTTCCTTCATCTTGGTTCACATAGGTTTGATAGAAGGAGTTTGCTCAAGGGTCTGAAATCACAAGCAAAAGGTTTTCTCTGGGTTAGGGTCTTCTAGATCTCGATCGCTAGCACATAACAAGGAATTTTGGTCCCTCGACACTGGTACATAAGCCTAGGATAGTGACTATACACCATTGGATATTAGCACAAAATCTTATGGGAGCGACTATGGATTTAGAGGCAGATCAAAATTTTTAGGTCCCCAGTAGTCCTGAGAGCGACCAATACCTCTCAGTCACTTGCACAACAACTCTAAGGGAGTGAATCTAGGATTTCGGTGTATTGCACCATAGTCGCACACATAAAGAATTCTTGAGAGTGAAATATCAATCATAGTTTCCCTGACATAGGATCCAAGAGAGCGACCAAGGAGTTTTGGTCACACATAGATAGTTTTCATGAGAGAAACTAGAATTCAGATCTAGGGTTTGACATCTTAGCTTTGGTTTAATTTAATGATTTGGTAGATCTGGGTTTGTCTCTACTATTATACAGATCTGTAGATCTAAAGATATAATTTTTTATTTTTCATTGCAAACATATGTATTGGTCTCATTGACAATGATAATAATCCTCAGTAGTATTTGACACAGTGACAATAGTATACAATAGCTGGCATCAGTTTATGACAACACAGTACAACCATCAATATGAGGATTCTCATTCTTAGCATGATTAGATCTATTTCATGGATATCATTATTTTTCTGCATAGATAAATTTATGGATCATTGTACTCTATTTTGTTGCATCATTTGACGACAATCTAAGAAGAAGAAAATTTTCAAAGATTTTCCCCATAGTGGGTTTTTCCCTAGTCTTAGACCAATCCTGGTGTCTCTACGTGTGTGCATTGTATTATTCCTTTTATATTATGTTGCATTGATGATGTTGATGTTGTTTCTTTCTATGTAATTGTGTATGATGATGTATAATGTTGTAGATCTAAATTATGTAATCATGATATCGAGTGAACTTAATGTATTAATGATGAAATGCAATTATCATAGCAAAGAACAATGTTTCCCTATGAAAAATTAACATCTTGGAGAAGCGTTGGTGGGGTGATAAGTGTGGAAGTTGATCTAGCGCTTACCCCCAAAGAGTCAAAGTAAAACAGGTAATTGATGGTAATCGGCAGTCATGATTAATTTTCAGGGGGTTGAACACCACTCCTGGCTCCAGCTAGCCACCCCACCAGAGGCTGGGGACCAAGCATGCCACCTCTCATGCTAGAAAAGAAGCAATGTTAGCAGGAAAGTGCAGACCTCACTAGAACTAGTGACCCCCCCCCCCCCTCTCTAACTTCTCCTCAAATATAATTGTGTTAAGTGTCACACCACATTACCCAATTATTTTTCCTTCCCACACACCTTCGTAAAATGATCGTTATCATTCAAATTTGTTCATTTTTTTGTTGTTTATCCCTTTTTAAACATCATTTACTTAAGCCAATGACCAACACAGAGCTTTCTTTATGCCCACAATGTCCAATTATCTTTGTTACCAGATAATTTGTGGTCCCTTATCCCCCATCAAGTTGTTACAATGATTAAAATGAATAAATCCACCCCAAAATCCCCCAAACCTCAAGAGTCAAAACCCTTTGGTCACACCGACGCACTCAGGGACATACAAGCTAAAATTCATGACCCATTTTATCCTCTCCACCTATCAGACCTATGTTTCAACCTATATGGTAATTACCTAGATAAATAGGACCCATTTTGAGTTGTCAAATCGGGGTTATTTTACCTCACAATCCCAACCATATATCCCTTCCTTGAATTTGTGTCCTGGCCCATGGCCAGGTACATCAAGGAAAAGAATTATTGTTCCTCATCAACTGGAGACAAGATTCTAGAAGCCACCCCAGAACTGATCCATCATGCCTTCATCTACCCCAAATCCCCTAAGCCGGTGAAATTCACTGAGACCACCTTTGTTTCTTGATACAATAGACTCTCATTCGTAGAGAGACAAACCTTATTCTCGAAAATTTTATCTCCAAACACTCAATTTCCTTCAAGCCCAGAGAAATTCCCAATTTCCTCATTTTCTAAAATTGTACAATCCATCCTAGCCCTAATTTTGCAACTATTAGGTGAATATGAAACAACTAATGTTACCAAAGCTGCTCTAGGTTTCTTATGTTTGATGATGAGGCTTGAAACCATTTTTGATATCCCCTCCTTCCTCGTTGAAGCCATCAAGTTACAATTTAACCATTTTTACCTCACTTCTTATTTCAGATACTACTTTGTACAAGTGTATTTGTTCTTGTACACTCATGTATAGGAATTTAATTACCTAGGCCTTAGCATTGTAGACTCCAACAAACAGAGAAAGTTTGTAGTTGATTGGAGCAGTTCTCTGAAGAGTAAACCCAACAATAAGGGGTTTTCACAGTTCATTTCCACTTTCATGTCTACAACATATAATATTATAAACAAAATCTCCCCTCCTAATGTATTTCCCTAATAGAAAAATATTCTCCAACTTAGCAAGGATGATAGGGTAGGTAATTGGCAATTGTTTGAATATTACACTGAAATCAAGGTATAAGGGTCTAATTTGCCTCCTTATTAGTTGCATTTGCTTATGCCCATGAGGATTTTTTCTTTGGAGTTCATCAGATAGAGCCTAAATATTGACCAAGTCGACTTTGTCCCTACCAAGAAGGTTATATGTGCAAGCTTCCAATGATTGTAGGCCCCTTTATTATGAACACCAAACAAGCTTTCCAGTGGGTTGAAAATATTTAAAGGAATTAAACTCACAGGGGATTCACTAGGGGAGAAATACCATATCACGTGGGTTCATATTAGGGGGATATATATTGAGGCAAAAGTAACTTAATATATTTGGGGATATATAGGTGGTAAATGGTTTTTATATTGGTAGGTATAAAAAATGGAGCCCAAAGTTAATTAAAAAATATAAAGCGTTATAAAAAATGTTAATGAAAAAATGGATACCTATAATATCTAGTGAAAGTAGGAGTTTTTTAAATTGGGGAGGTGTATTGGATTCATATTGGTAGGGGGTTAAATAATCTGATTTTTAGAGGTATTTTCCAATATGTAGTCAAATTAGGGGTATTTTTTAGTATGTCGTGAACGTACAAAATATGTTAGAGCTTCATTGAGTGAAGGCCTTGTGATTAAAATTTGAGCTAGGAGAGGTCTAGCATTATGATCCCCATGGTGTCATATCTAGTATAATAAAAGAGATTAGTGCCTCTACCTATGAACATGAATATACACTTGAATTAGAATGGAAGACTCATTTCAATTCTTGACCTATCAATATAGAGATGGAGGTCAAGACACTGAGTATAAAGGAAAAAACTTAGAAAAGGAGTATTGATGAGGTAGGAGATACTGTGATGGAGGATGCATCCTCAACTAAGAAATCCAAACTTCAGGAGAAGACTGAGGAGGAGATTGAGGTCAATTTTACCGAGAAAAACCTAGACTAGCCAAGTTTAGAGGCGTTATTGGAAGATACACAACAAACTACTACCTCTAGTTCAACTAAGGTAGCAATTCTAGGCTCAATAAGGAGCACATCAATAGAATTTCGTAAATGGGAGGAGAGGAAGATGACAAAAGAGAGAAATAAGAAGGTTATGGAGGAAATGTTACCACAACTAGCATCTCACTCAGTTCCCTAACAAACTAGGCTCCTAGCTACCATGGAGTTGGAGAGAAGTCAAATGAAGTTTTCCTTGTATAATCCTTTAGTGAAATCCCTCCCATTTAGGCCATAGTTTAGAATACTGGACTTGACTTTAGATTTGACTAGTGTCCCATTGCTTAACAATATCAATTTGCAAAGGTAGGCAAGGTAAATGATTTACAACGAATTGAGAAAGGGAGCCTTAACTATTAGAAAGACTGAAAAAATGTTGGATAAGGCGCCACCAAAATAAAGCAAGAAAAATCCAATTTGAGAGCCCTCCATTTACAAAATGAAGGCTTCAAGGAGTTGATCATCAAACTGGGGGTAGACCCAAATGATAAGTTTTCCATAGATGCCATAATCAAAGGCTCATAATCTGAGATCCAACCCTTAAGGTAGCAGCATAAAATTCCTACAGAAAAGCATGTTAAAACTGAGTTGGCTCAGGTGGAAGATGAAAAATATATTTTGGCCAAGGAGTTGATAGATAGGAATAATGAAGTGGTACCCCCCAAACTGAAGTTTACAAATCTTCAACAGAAAATCAATTCTGAAATATGTGTTGTGATTATGTCAGACAATCCATAGAACCCTACATAGAAGCTAACTAAAGCTCTCACTAATTTACAGTTATTAGAGAGAGAACTCAAGAAAATACAGATTGACTTGGACAATACCAAGTACTTACTTTCAAACAAGGAAAAACAACTCTAGTCCACTTAGACGAGTGTAATAAATCAACAGAAAATATCAAGTGGCACAAGATGAAATTAAAGGGTTGAAGAATAGGTTGAAAGGAAATATGTCCCTTTTTGAAGCTACGCAACTAATATAGGATGCAATTATTTCTGAAATGAAGAAGATATTGGAATACATGATATTAGTTGTAGAACAAAAGGTTTCATTCAAGGATACCAAATTCTTCATCCTGTTACCAAGAAATGAAGATGTTAGAAATGTCAAGACTATAATTTTTTTTATTAGATATCTCAATTAAAAATCAACCAATGACCTGAGAGCCATGGATAACATAGATAGGACAAAAGAAATCATTGAGGTTAATAAAGTGATCTAGAAAGAAGTAGTGAGGCCTAAATTTGAGTGTTTGAATGATTTAGCCAAACTAGTAGGTGCATTCAATTTGAATTTTGATCAGATAACCAAGGTCGAGTTACCTATTTGTTAGGACTTCTAAGGAAATTTTCTTCCATGGAGAAGTATGAGAAGCTATTAGTGGATTCCAAGAGTAAAGTAGACTCTTATCATGAAACTAATTCCACTCTCACGGGCATGACTATAGTCAACTATATTTAGAGGGATTTCCAACTACTTTGGATGGTGAAGACCTTGTTTGCTGCCAAAACCAATTACACCGGGCTTACAAATATGAAGATAGCATACAATACTTTCTTTTGTGATTCTACCCCAAATCTATTATTATGGAAAAAATGTGATTAGTTTGAAAAAATGTGATTAGTTTGTTAACCCACCATGGTTCCAAACTATGGTGCCTGGGTCCACCTAAAGAGATGAAGGAAGTCAACAACGAAGATTTGTTGATCTAGGAATCATGGCATTTTCCAACCACTTCTAAATTTTTTGTAAATATTTTGTTTTCAAGAAGAGAATCAAATTTGTTATGTAATAATTAGGACAACTAGACAAGTTTCACACTTTCACCCGCTAAATATTTTAGACAAGTGTAGAATTCCCAAATATTTTTGTAAGTTTTCCTTGTTTTGCTGCTCCCTATTGGAAACAATCTTTAATATTGAGAGCGGGGGGTGGGGTGAATCAGTATTAAATCTAATTTATTTTTTTTCCAATTTATATTTTCATTCAAACTTGGCAACCATCCATATAACCATCAACAACATATCATGTGGCAGCAATATGAAATCATAACATGAACACAAACACCATGAGCGACACACACATTGGACATAAAGGTTTAACATGGAAACCCTTCCGGGAGAAAAAACCACCAAAGCTTGCTTTTTTTATCGATGTACAAATAAGAGAACCTACTCTATTACATCAATCTATTTGTGAGCCACCACTCACGAGAAGCACCAACTGCATTTGACTGTTTACTAGCACCCACTAGCAGGAAGCTCCAACTCCCTCCTTTTGTAGGCACCTGAATCAGCTTACCAAAAGCACCATCTAAAGCACCAACTTCATGGATTTGTTGCAAATACCAACTTGCAACTCATTATATTTATGAAAGCACCAAATTTTAGGAGGCACCAACCCCTAAGCCTTCTCAGACACGCACTAGAGATGGAAACACGAACTTCCTATATCCGAGCTCCAACCCACACTCAAAAGAAATTTACTGCTCACTGTAATAGGTATCTTCTCTGCCTATTTTCACCTTTGTTCTCCTCAACAACATTTTGTCCCATGCAACATTCTGTCCTCTTCTCATTCTGTAGTGGCCCACTATTCATCTCAACAACAGTCACTCATCACATCCCTTGCAACTCTCCCTCCACTATGTAGCATCAAACTTGTGCTATCTTGTCTCTCTTGGCCTCACACAGAAGCATCAGCCTCTATAACATAGGCACACACAACCTTTGTTTGTAGCATAGGAACACTTTACCTCTTCTCAAGAACACTCACACACAAAGCTCTTCCACATAACTGACTCAACAATGTCACATACCCCTAGTTGCTCCATTGCAATCCTAGGTTTTGTTCGTCTGCTGCATGGGGAACAATGTTGTCTCTATTATCATCCACACTGCTCGAGAGCATACTCTCAGCATGGCTCTCCATTCTACTGTTGTGTCCAAGACTTGGTGATTGTACCCACATTAAACATTCAGAATGACCTTTTGAGCATTTCTACAGACTAGGAATTAATTCTTAGTTAACCTGCAGGCTACAACAAGGATGTCAATTCCTTCTTAATTTCCCATAGAGATCAAAGTGTACTACAAGCATGGCTTTCCGAGATTGATCTTATTTCCATTAATTCTCTTTACAAATAATGGTCCTTGTTTCCTTGATCCAGTGATCTCTACTCCCATTATTGACTTCATTAGCTCAAACTATGAATTTGTGGTCCTTCTCTGTTTTGAATCAGCCATCAACCCCATTATAGTTCATTTTACTAGATAGATACTGAATCATTCATGCATCTTCACTAACCTGTAGAGGTCCTCCAAATATAGCACAAGTGCCAAGCTTGGCCCAAGGCACCACATCATTGCCAAATATAAATTTGTGGCCCTTTTTATTATATCCCTTTTTTCTCAGGCCCTTTAACTATTTTTCTACCATAGGAGCAGGTCTCTGCAAAAACTGGCTATACCTTTGGGTATTATGTTCCTCTATGCCCTTCGTGAGCTAAATTCCCTTTATTAATGGCTTTGCACTAGTGGTCTCATTTCTACGCGAAATGACCAACGCCTAGTGCTAAAGCCGAAGCTCCCAAGATGTGACGCTTTTCCATGTCTTCTCTTTAAAACCCTCTGGGCTCCTCTTGGTGAGCTTAGTTGTCTTGTGGACTCCACCCACGCTTTCTCTAGCCAATCAAAAGCCTGACTGGGATGATTTGTCTCACTGACGTGTCCTGGCACTTATTTCCTAGTGCATTCCCTTTGCACTTTCATATCAAACTTGTAATACCAATACCTCCAAGATCTCCCTTACAGGATGATGTGTCCTGGTGGGACCACTAGTACACCTGCACACCAATTAAAATTCAATCAGGCTTAATCAATTTCCACATTTGTCCAATGCTTCTTGCCCAATGAATTTTTTTATGCCTTTCTAAACCTTTCAGGGTGGCTCTTTCAAGATGACATGATGCTTATGTCATCAACCCCAAATGGCGCCTTCTGAGTGGTGACATGTATCACCTAGATTTGGCCTATTAGGACACCCAAAAATACGAAATATATATGCCATGTGTCCCCCATACATCCACATGATGCTAATGTTATCTTCCACCATTATCTCCTTAGATTCAATCAAATGCTTCCCGTTGTCAGAGAGGAGAGACAAGAGTCCCTGAGGCCTTTGATTTTGCACCAATTTCCTTTGTTAAACATTAAACTACTAGATTCAAGAATGTGCTTTGGCACCACTTTTGAGTGGATTGTGGTTTTTGTAAGAGTTCCCTTGAAGTATCTCTCTGTCATTGATATGCATGATCAATTTTGTGGGAAAAAACTTCGAGAACCTCAAGGCCTAACAAGACTTCCCTCTATCGAGATGTCAGAATGTCGTTTCATGGCTTGATGCCTATCTCTTAGCACTTCCATTTAGTTCCACTTAACTTTCCTTCGAGCCATCCTTTACAAGATTTGTTGTCGCTATGGGGGCCTCCCAATGCCTTTATAATTGGTCTTCATTGCCAACCTTACTGCCACTATGTTCTTGCGCTTGTCTGCTGGTGTATTCACTGTGTGAAAATTAAGGTTGCATCGGGGTTATACCATTGGCCTTCCTCTACCGAGGCAAGCTATCAAGTGGGCTCTTCCTGCAGCTAATGAGAAGCCTCTCTGTTGCTCTATTATCAAACCACACCTGCCCATATCTTCTTTAGTGGCTCCTCTAGCAACTCCACCAACTCTGGCTGACTGCCAAACTTGGTCACCACTTTGGCCCAAGGTCACATTTAACTATGCCATATAACTTTGGGGCACCTCAACTTTGACTGGAAATAACTCCTTATCCAACAAGCCATTTGTAGACTTCCACATACCATTGTAGATCTGTTTTTGAGTATTATCTAACTATGCCACTTCTAGGAGTAGCTGAGCTCAATTCCTAAGGCAAAATCTCCTCCAAATACTGGGACTCCCTTCCATAGTCACCATATTAGGGCTTCTCTAATAAGCCTACAACTATGATGTTTCTCTACAAGAGACAACAACAACGATGGGACTCCCCCAAAGCTTGAGACATCAAGCACATTAATACCATCATTTCTTGCCACTAGCTTCAATGCTCATATGGTTGACATCAATGCCAAAAAACTTGTTTCCACTAGCCATTAGACCATGGCAACATTCCAACACATCTCCTAGCCTTATTTTTGTCATCAATGCCAATACACTCACTACCACTAGACATATAGGCAATTCCATCTATCCAAAAATCTACCCCTTTGGCATTGATGGCAACACCTCATCACATCTTCCACTTTGATGGGAAATCCCATGTTGCTTCCACACTTCTCTTGAATGAGCCATAAATGGATTTCTCTATTTTCCATGGGCCATCAAAACTTGTTCTATCATAATTTTATCCCCCTTTTGACATCAATGGAAAAGGGCTTAAATCTTCTTGTTGGGTGTGTTATATTCTTTCCATGACTAGTCACACGCATAGGGGAGTCACAAGGGGTTTCATCACCATCTCACACTTAGGCCTCTTCGTAGAAATGAGATGAGATGTTGTTCACATAAAGGTGCCAAGCAAGGTTCGAAGTGAGCATCTTAACCTACAAAGGTTAAGAATCAAGTGTTCGCAGGTAGAGAATACAATGATCCAAATTCGGGTGATGAGCAAAGTTTTAAACAAATGATGTGGAAGGGGTTGTGGTTTAAAATATTATACACTTAAATACTTAGCTCCCTCCCCCCCCTCCTGAAATCTAAATATGATCGCATCCAAGCGCAGTTTCGACATCAAAGATACAAGCAGGTTAACACCACCACAGGCCCATGGCATTGAATAGTCAGTGCCTGATGAATGGTCTTGATCAATTCTTACTCATGACAAAGGCTTCCCTCACAACGTGATACACTCTAGCATAATAGTTGGGGACCACCTAACAGGTGGTCTCCTCTCATTCGCTTCTCAAAGATTCAGGTATCAGGTATGAAGGTAAAGTATTAATCAATGACGAAAGGTAAAGCTACTCACTGATTGTATGAGTTTGTCCCTTGTCCTTCTAAACGAACCAGCTATTTTCGTGTCATCCCCTCATGCCTTCATCTCCCACCACCTAGGCACATGTCTTTGTTTCTACATAAAACACCTAAAACCCTAAAGTTATTACCCAATAACGATTATTCATCCCAGTCAAAGAATCTCTCACCTGTACAACTGTGCAGGAACCTTCTGTACACTCTCCCAAAGATCACGGGAACCCTCCCAAGTTGCTTTCATTCCCCTGTGGGCTCTAGGTAGCCCGACACACCCCAACTGTTGGCATTATGTTTCAAGTGTTGTCCTTGATGGCAACTCACTCAAAGGTTGGTACAGGTGATGGAAACTTAATCAGAGGACAGATCTCAGTACAGCAGGACAAGAAAGAGATATACGCAGGTTCATCAAGGAGAATCAGCGTGTACACGCAGGTTGGATTCAGTAAAAGCGCATACATGTGAAAAGTACCTTTGGTCTGTGGCAGTTAGTCCTTGGAAGTTGTGCCTATGGTTTTGGACCATGGTGTCTCGACGGACGTGTTGATCCCCAGTTTTGAGGTTGATGGTATTGTGTTGCTATGGTTTTGGCCCGTGGTATTGTGAAAGGCCTAAGGCTATATAAGGAGAAGATCATTAGGCAAAGAAGTGGTATGGTGTGTCTGACGAAGTGAGAGGATCTGGTATTGCTGGTTATCTATTCGGGATGTTTGGCAAGGGTCGGATCTAACAGCGAAGGCATAAGAATCTATCTCTAGATCTGCACGCGGGTTACCTTTGGTGAAAGTGCGTATACACGCGATTTTGGTACGGTGAAGTAGCGTATGCATATTAAGATTTGATATTTCAGGTTGCTACTGATTCTGGTGGTTGTTGCAGAGTTCTGGGCTCTAGTTTTGTTTCTGTGTACTTGATGACAGGGTTTCAGTGATTCAGTATTGGGTTGTTTAATGAATTATGATGACAGGGTTGATGATTGTATTGCAATAATGTTTATTTTGTACTCTTGGATCCAGTCTGAAAATTGATGAAACGTGGTCCCTGAAGATTGTAGGTTCAGCACCTACGTACTAGTAAATGGATCAGCTAGTACAAGAGCTGAGGGGGTTGTAGCTCCCTTCCAGAAGCAGTTGGAAAACGAGAGAGGGTTGTAGCCCTCTGCAGGTTGTAGCCTGCATACTGGTAAAGGACTGCACCAATATATTATAAAAGAAGTTTCTCATTAAAGAAGAAAGAAACGAATTGCAGTAGGTGGTTTTCACCCATATTGGGTTTCCACCTTATATCATGGTGTTCATGTGTGTGGCTTTTGTGTGATGTCCTATTCTGTTATACTGCACCTGTTTACTGTTAATA
The DNA here is from genome assembly GCA_000404065.3 of Pinus taeda. NCBI lineage: Eukaryota > Viridiplantae > Streptophyta > Pinopsida > Pinales > Pinaceae > Pinus > Pinus taeda. The sequence continues at coordinate 153,923 of APFE031225981.1, read as the reverse complement.
TGCTTAATAATATTCTGATGCATTTACTGAAGATTAAGCTAACTGACTTATAAGATCTCTGGGTATACGCTAGTTGCTTTAGACACAGTCGTGTGTATATGCTGGTTCACTTAATTGAAGTAGCGTATATGAATCTGAGTATGAAATTGAAAAGTTTTATTTGATCTGATAATACTGATTCACCCCCCCTCTCAGTATTATTTCCAACAATTGGTATCCGAGCAGGCCCTTCAGAGGAAGCTTGATCGCTTGAAGGAAAAGATCCATCAGAATGGCTAATCCAGAAAGAGAGGCACACATCAGGCCACCAGTCTTTGACGGGAACAATTTTACTCACTGGAAGATAAGAGCCACTGCATATCTACAATCACTTGGAGCAGAAGTTTGGGGAATCTTAGAAGGAGGATACAAATTCCCATCAACAACTCCTACAGATCCAGCAGAGAAAAAGAAATATGAGCTCAATGCCAAAGCTGTTACTGTCCTATTGAGTAGTTTGACTCAATCA
>APFE031225981.1:112047-152229 GCA_000404065.3 Pinus taeda | reverse complement strand
CAGTTCCAACATCAATGGGATACTCCCTCTTTTGGATGGGGTAGCTCCTCTCTTGATGTGATAAGCTCCTCTATCATAGGGGTGCATGAACCATCTGGAGGCGCTCAATACACGTCAAAAACTCTTCTAGAAGGCTCTAGAAGTGACCACAAGTAACTTTTGAAAGATGAAACTTGCGCCTTTTGACCTTTACAGGGGTACGCACCCAAGCTTTAGCATACAGAGCGTATAAATACGCAAGTACAATGTATTTGGGGTGCGTACACGCAGACAAGGTAGAGAGAACCTGCGTACCCAGAGAAAACATGTTTTTAAGTGACTTTCTCTCTTTTTGAAGTTTGACATGAAGAGCAGAGGTATGAGGCTTGACAAGGAGGACAATATGACTATTGATGGAGCCATATTAACTGCAGATAGTCATGGTGACAAATTTCAGTGTAACATGCATCTTAGGAGGCCTGGATTCAAATTCTGAGGTAGTTTTCGATGCATGATTAGCGCTATGGGAAATAGGCCAAAGAGGGGAATCTTTAGGGAATATTTGATTCTCTAGCCGTTTTTGCGCCGAAAAGAGTAGAAAAGGCCCGGTTTTGCAGTTTTAACGCATCAAAAGAAAGAGAGAGACCCGGTTCAGGCATTAAAGAGTATCAGAGCAAATGTGAAGCTAAAATCCATGTCAAAGAGTATCAGTGTTGCGGTGAAGCGTATTAGTAAAGATATTCTCAGGGCTCGAGGCAAATAAAACATTAAAAGAAATCCTTGAAAGTCAAGAAGCAGTTAAGGAACCATTCAAAGCCCATCATCACAGTGACTGCACATTAAAATTCACATAAGATCCGTGGACCAAAGCTCAAAGCTCAGTTATTGCAACAGCACTGCACCAAGTCACAGAGGACACTACAGTAACTCCTTTCGATCCAGTTGCTTCTCGCGCAGTTCAATAGATATTTTATTTTTCATTTAATTTCAGCACAAGTTTAAATTTTTCCCGCAGACCTGTTTGGGTCGGTTGTAATAAATACTTCTGGATATTTTACCTATAAAGACAACCCTGAACAATGTAACAAGGGTTGGTTTTTGGTTAGTTGGATGTTTTGATAGAGCAGAGACTCGCACTGTGTATTTGATAATTTCTATAATCAAAGACTTCGTAAGATCTCGTAGAATGAATTGTGTACTGTGTTTAATGGTTGAAGAGTGACTGTGGAATTCTTGTGCTGATACATGACTCAATAAGTGCTTCTTACCTCTGTTCTTCCATTCATATATCATTATCTAAGCAGCAGAAAGAAAGAATAGCTTAGAATTTGTTTAATTGCACTCTATGCTCAATTTCTGTTGTTTCTTTATGTTTTCATCTGTTTTAGGCATAAATATGAATTCCACCTGGCTCATATTTTCCCTAATTCACCATGTATGACAGTTATCTAGGGATTCTTAACTGCCCCTAGATAGAGCTCATTTTCCTTCCCCCTGTTAAGCTGATTGAGAGATTCTTAAGTGCCTCTCATTCCTTACATTTCACACCATCTCTTTAGCTAGAAGATTGTTTCATGTGCAGCTACCTTGCTCCATATTCCTCTTGTGATCAAGAAAGCCTACCTGCGGTCCTACTCCTTGAATCCATGCCCAATGGTTTGAAACTTATCACTCTATGCATGCCTCAAAGGGGGAGAGTGACTTGGTGTGGTGGTTGCCATCAAGTCCAAAGGGGGAGATTGTTGGCATTATGTTTCAAGTGTTGTCCTTGATGGAAACTCACTCAGAGGTTGGTACAAGTGCTCAGAGGTTGGTACAGGTGATGGCAACTTAATCAGAGGACAGATCTCAGTACAGCAGGACAAGAAAGAGATATGCGCAGGTTCATCAAGGAGAATTAGCGTGTACACGCAGGTTGGATTCAGTAAAAGCGCGTACATGTGAAAAGTACCTTTGGTTCGTAGCAATTAGTCCTTGGAAGTTGTGCCTATGGTTTTGGACCATGGTGTCTCGACGGACGTGTTGATCCCCAGTTTCGAGGTTGATGGTATTGTGTTGCTATGGTTTTGGCCCGTGGTATTGTGAAAGGCCTAAGGCTATATAAGGAGAAGATCATTAGGCAAAGAAGTGGTATGGTGTGTCTGACGAATTGAGAGGATCTGGTATTGTTGGTTATCTATTCGGGACGTTTGGCAAGGGTCGGATCTGACAGCGAAGGCATAAGAATCTATCTCTAGATCTACACGCAGGTTGCCTTTGGTGAAAGCGCGTATACACGCGGTTTTGGTACGGTGAAGTAGCGTATGCATATTAAGATTTGATATTTCAGGTTGCTGCTGATTCTGGTGGTTGTTGCAGAGTTCTAGGCTCTGGTTTTGTTTCTGTGTACTTGATGACAAGGTTTCAGTGATTCAGTATTGTGTTGTTTAATGAATTATGATGACAGGGTTGATGATTGTATTGCAGTAATGTTTATTTTGTACTCTTGGATCCAGTCCGAAAATTGATGAAACGTGGTCCCTAAAGATTGTAGGTTCAGCACCTACGTACTAGTAAATGGATCAGCTAGTACAAGAGCTGAGGGGGTTGTAGCTCCCTTCCAGAAGCAGTTGGAAAACGAGAGAGGGTTGTAGCCCTCTGCAGGTTGTAGCCTGCATACTGGTAAAGGACTGCACCACAGTACATTGTAAAAGAAGTTTTCTCATTAAAGAAGAAAGAAACGAATTGCAGCAGGTGGTTTTCACCCACATTGGGTTTCCACCTTATATCATGGTGTTCATGTGTGTGGCTCTTGTGTGATGTCCTATTCTATTATACTGCACATGTTTACTGTTAATATGCTTAATAATATTCTAATGCATTTACTGAAGATTAAGCTAACTGACTTATAAGATCTCTGGGTATACGCTAGTTGCTTTAGACACAGTCGCGTGTATACGCTGGTTCACTTAATTGAAGTAGCGTATATGAATCTAAGTATGAAATTGAAAATTTTTATCTGATCTGATAATACTGACCCCCCCCCCCCCCTCTCAGTATTATTTCCAACACCAACCTCCTTGTTTGATTGTTTTTTTTTATTTGAAGGGATGAAACATGTGGCTCCTGTAACCCCCAACACTCATGAGGTCAAGAACCCTAATGCGGTCTTTTAACTAATGCAGAGGTCCATATTGCTAACCTTGTCTACCCCTTTTCTATTTTTGACCTCCATTACGATATATTCTCAGACCACATGAAGAACGAAGACCGATTTAGAGTTGTGGATTCTGGGTTATACTACCAAATTTATCACCTAGTTCATCATCACCCTGAATTCATAACTTGGTTAATGGATTCCTACCAAACTGAGAAGAATCATTTTGTTTCTCCTTCGGGAAGAATAATCCTTGAAATATCCCCTCTTTTAATTCAGGGAGCTCTCAATTTCCTTGCGTATTCCTCTATGTGCATCTTCACTAATTCAACCCTAGATGGGCATTTTACGGCACTCCCTATGAGAGAATTATCAGCCTTCCTAGAGAAAATTCTCTCTCTCTTGAAACCAAAACCCTTCCTTCAGATATTCAATTCCCATTATCCCTTTTTAAACCCATTGTTCAATGAATATTAGCCCTTATCATTATTCTTATGGGAGGACACACCACTCTACAATTAATCTGGGTGGCTCTCGAGTGTTTAAATAAGATGAAACAACCTGGATGCTAGTTAAACATCCTAGAATACCTCTCGGCCTCCATTCGCTTTCAGTTCAGTTATATCAGAGCCTCTTCTTACTTTCTCTACTATTCACTTTTGTTTTATTTGTTTGTCTATACTCACATTGAATAATTCCAATGTCTTCACCTAGATGTGTTTACCCCCGACAAAGAGAGAAATTCGGCCTTCGATTGGAATGTCTCTGTAAGAAAGAGACTAGGCTTGGGAGGATATTCTCAATTCCTCTCATCCTTCATGGCTATTTCCTACCAAATCATTCATGAAGTTCCACCCCAAAAATCTTCCCTGAGCAAAAGGAACTCCTCCAACTCCATGTGAAAGTTTCCATTGGAGACTAGTACCTCCATGAGGACCATACAAAGAGCAAGTTTTACGGGTGTGAGCTTACTCCTTATCATTTTCCATTATTTCTTCCAAAGAGGGTGTTCGCCATCGAGTTTATCAAGAAAATCCTAAATGTTGACTTGCTCCACTTTTCTACCAATCAAGAAAGGTTACATATTTAAAATGGGGCAATCGGTAGGTCCTTTTGTGATAAACATCAGGAAAGCCTTCAAAATAGTTGAAGCCATGCTCGAAGCCATGGAATTCGAAAAAGGTCAAATCTATCATTACAATCCCTGAGGTCTCATTGCTCAGAGAAGGCAAAAGATTAAAGCCTCAAATTATGTGCATGATCCTAAGCCTGAGGTCGAATGGAAAGCTAACTTTGATTCCTGGCCTCTTAATACAAACATTAAGAGAGAGTCCCTAGTCAACACGGACAAGACACAATAGAGAACTGCTAACACTTTAGGGACAACTAACAAGGAAGAAGCACCAGCTCATAAAAGGGCTAGAAGTCAAGGGCAAGGACAGGAACAAGAATAGGAACAAGAATAGGAAGAGGAAGAACCAATCATTCATCTCCAAGAGAAAGTGTCTGAGAACCTAACTTTCATGTTAATTTGGAAATACCTCCAGAAGTTTCAACAACATCCTCAATAGAGGTATCTATCCCAAATTCTGAGGAAAGTCTTTATGCAATAGGAATAGGTTGGTCACAGGGTAGGGACATCCAATTAGTGAGAAACGAGAGGGAAAAGGAGAAGATACATCAAGACATGACTTCATAGATCACTCCTTGACACACTTGGTTATTAGCTGCAATGGATCTAGAGAATGAAGAGATGAAAATCAAGTTGAAACAAACATCTGCCTAAAACCTGCCTTCGGGTTCCTAGTTTCAGAACCACGATGTGTCTCTGGATTTGACCAGTGTTCCTCTAGAAGACAAGGTCAATATACACAGGAAGGTGGGAGAAATGTTGTACAATGACATGAATAAGAATTAGATGACTATTGATTGAGACCAAGACTACATAGACATGGTTGTGGAGAATGTAAAGGTTGAAAAGGTCAAGTCTCGTGCTCTCTTTAAACAGAAGGAATATTATAAAGATTCGATCATGAAAATGGAACTAAATCTTGCAAATGACGCAGCAGTGGCAGTAGTATTAAAGGAAATCAAGATGGAGAATGTAATGTTGAGACAGCTTGGAGGTGAGTATATTCAATCGCCTGAGCTAATCCAAAGTGAAAAGGAAAAGGAGGTGGTAATGCAGGAATTAAATGCAAGCAAAGAAAGAGTTGTAATCCTAGAATGAATGGTGAACAATTTACAAAACTAGATTGATTCTCATGTTTGTATTGTACTTTCCCAAGATGATTCTCAAAACCCCATTGATCACCTTACTAAGGCATTAATAGAACTGAAACTTTCAGAGAACAAGTTGAGGAGAGTTCAAAGGGAGTTGGATGTAGCCAAAATCCAGGTGACCCAGAAAGAGAGACAACTCCAAGATTCAAATTTGAAAATTGACAAGCTTACACAAGATTTACAAAATGCAACTCAAGAGATCAAGGAGTTGAAGACCAAACTAAAAGGAAATCTAGCCCTCATAGAAGTCAGGCAAGGGGTGTGGGATGAGATCATCTAAGAAGTTAATCGAAGATGGGAGAAAGTATCAGAAGAAGTTTTGTATTGAATATTCCCATTCTCTTCAAAATTTCAACAAAATCAGTATTACTAACTCCCAATATGCTAATAAGTACATTTAGTTGTTAACTGAAAGAACAATTAAGGGGTTGAGGCCAACTAACATATCAGATAGGATGGAAATAGTAGCAAAAATTTCTAAGGTTATATTGAAAGAGGAAGTCATAGCTAAGGCATAACAAAGTCTAGGAAATATAGAGAAAGAGCTTTAAATATTTGATGTCAAGTTCAATCAGCTTCTCGAGGCTGGGTTACCTAATTGGTGGTGAGTAAATGGAGAATTGATCATAGAGGAATAATACAACCAGAAAATGACCGAGAGCAAGAGAAAGATAGGTGTAGCTCCTGAGAAAACACCAGTCCTGAAAGGAACAACTATAAAAAAATTCTTGAAGAAAGAATTTCACCTCCTCGAGATGGTTAAATATCTCTCTCAATGTAAACTAGATTATGCCGAGGACACAGGAGAAAGAATATAACACAACCCGCCATTCTCCCACTTGTTGTTTTCTTTCCATAAGGGGCCATAGGAGAGCTTAGCCATTTATCTAGCCCTACAATGCCCATTGTTTCTCTACACCAAGAGAACTTCTCAGAGCTCACAGATTTTGCGAATGCATCTGCAGTATTCTTCAAAGTGTCCACCTTTACTAGCAACAACTTTTTTTCTTTTATCATATCCCTCACAAAGTGATATTGAACATTAATGTGCTTTGTCTTTGAATGGTAAGCATGGTTCTTTACCAAGAAAATTGTGCTTTGGATGTCTTAGTCTATCCTTATAGCTCCCTGTACTAACCCCATACTTTAACACAATCTCTACAACCAAATTTCTTCCTTGCTTGCATGAGTGGCTGCCATGTATTCTATTTTTGTAGTTGATAATGCCACTACAGATTGTTTCTTACTCATCCAACTGACTACACCTCCAAATAGGCTAAACACATACCCACTTGTAGATCTTCTCTGAACAGATCTCCAACCCTGTCTGCATCAACAAAGCCATGAATATCCCAAACTATGTCCAATCCTAGTCTTCCTTGGTAGCACAAACCATAATCACTAGTGCCACACAAATACCTGAAAACCCACTTCACTACTGTCCAACGCTCCTTCCCTGGTTTTGACATAAACCTACTCAATACTCCCACTACCTATGCAATGTCTAGTCTCGTACAAACTATCACATACATTAGGCTACCAATTTCACTTGCATATGGAACATGAGACATGTCCTCTTCTTCTTCTTGTGTCTCAGGACACTGTTTAGTAGATAACTTTACACCTATAGGAATAGGAACCTTCATCGATTTACTATGCTGCATATTAAACCTCTACAATATTGTCTTGACATACTTCCTCTAGTTTAACCAGAGCTTCCTCTTTTCCCTATCTCTCTTAATTTCCATGCCCAAAATATTATTTGCAGCACCAAGATCTTTCATGTCAAATTTGGAGGACAATTGGGTCTTCAAATCCTGGATAATTTCTTTGTCATTTCCAACCAGAAGCATATCATCCACATACAAGACTAGATAAATAATACGGTCACTAATTAAGTTAAAATATACACAATGATCTACTTTGCTTCTGGTGAAGCCAAGTCCTTGAATAAATGTATCAAATTTATGATACCACATCCTAGGTGACTGTTTTAACCCATACAGAGACTTCTTTAACTTGCATACCGGTTCTTTCTTACCCTTCACCAAAAAACCTTCAAGTTGCTTCATGTAGATCTCCTCTTCCAGATCCCGGTGAAGAAATGTTGTCTTCACATTCATCTGTTCTACCTCAAAATTAAAAGCAATGGCAATAGATAAAAGTAATCTAATAGAAGCTACCTTAGCGAGAGGAGAAAAAATATCACCAAAATCAATTCCCAGCACCTGGGAATAACTTTGCTACCAACTGAGCTTTGTGTTTCTCCACCTTTCCTTCTTCATTTTTCTTCTTCTTGAACACCCATTTGCTTCCAATGGGTTTCCTTCCAGCTGACAACTCCACCAAATCGCAAGCCTCATTTTTGTGCAAAGATGCCATTTCATCAACCATGGCCTCTTTCTAGAGTTTTCCATGCTCTGAATCTACTGCTTCCTTCATAGTTATTGGATCATCATCAATAATAGATAAAGAAAATTTGAATAGAAAGCAAATGGACTATACCTTTCTGGCTGCCTTCTTTCTCGAATTGATCTTCTCACAACCAAAGTTTGTGGCTCTTCATCTTCTGATTCCTCTTCTATTGTAGAGTCTAATTCTTCCTCCTTTAGCTCAAACTCTATCTTTTTAGGTTCCTTTGAAGGGACTTCATGTTTAATAACATTTTTCACCTCTCTGAATACCACATCTTGGCTATACACAACCTTCCTTGTTACTCATTTCCAAGGCTTATAACCCTTTAAACCATCCTTATACCCAATAAAGATGCACTTTTCAGATTTATTATCCAACTTTGTTCTTTTCTCCTTTGGAACATGTACATATGCATCACATCCAAATACCCTCAGATGTGAAAGAGAGGGTTTCTTACCAGTCCATATCTCTTGTAGAGTCTTATCCTCCAACGCTCATGAAGGCAATTTGTTGACCAAGTAACATGTTGTCTCCACCGCCTCTGCCTAGAAGTCTCATCCTAACCCGACACCATGAACATGCTTCTTTCCATTTCCATCAACGTCATTTATTCTTTCTCCAACTCCATTTTGCTTAGGTGTGTATGGACTAGTATTCTATCATGCTATACCAAAATTCTTATAGAATTCTTCAAATTATTGAAAAACTCTCCACCTTTATCTGCCCTCAACACCATTATCTTCTTCTCTGTTTGGTTTTCCACCAGAGCCTTAAATTCTTTAAACATGTCAAATACTTCAAATCTTTTCTTGAGGAAAAATATCCATGTATTCCTTGAAAAGTGATCTATAAATGATACATAGTACATAGACTTACCCAGTGATGGAACCTTCACATGTCCAAACACATCATTGTGCATAAGATCTAATATTTGTTTCACCCTCTTACCACCAAAGGGGAAACTCACCCAATTCTATTTACCATATACACAACTTTCATAGAAATCAAAATCCAGAGAGCTCTTAGTCATACCTTCCACCATACCTTTATCATGAAGTATTCGAAGGCCCTTCTCTCCAATATGTCCAAGCCTTTGATGCCATAGCATGGTCTTTTCTCGAGAGACCATTAGATTTTCTGCTCCACTTTCATGAACCACAGAACTATTACACCCATCAATAATAGTGCTACCTTGCAGCTTGTACAAAGTTCCAATCCGAACTCCCCGCATCAAAACCAGTGCTCCCCAAACCATCTTGTAGGTATATTTCTCAAACATTGTTTTTACACTTGCATCATCCAGCTTACTTAGAGAAATCAAATTTATGGCCAATGCAGGAATATGTAGAACACCCGAAAGTGTTCTAACCCTTCCACCTTGCAACTTCAACTTTACTTTTCTGCGACCAACAATTCTAGCCTTCATATCATCCCCTAAGAAGACATCACCACCATCATATTTCTCATACTCAGAGAACCATTCTATATGGGGAGTGAAGTGAAAGGATTCACCTGAGTCAATCAACCATGCCTCATGATCTACATGTGTACTTGAAGAACCCAAGTTTACATCCCCACCTTCATCTTAGGTGGCTTTTGCCTCTGCAGAAGGAGCATCATCATTAGATCCCTTTCATTTGTCAGGAGCTTTAGATTTACAGTCCCTTTTATAGTGCCCTTCCTTTCCTCATTTCTAGCACACCTTTACAGGCTTTCCTGGAGATTTAGGTCTCCCTCTAGATTTAGATCTCCCACTCGATGACTTATTTCTGTTTTTGTTCTAGAATCGTCCTCATACAGACAAGGCATCACCATTCTGGCTCTCCATATTTTTTCGTCTCATCTCCTCCGTCAACAAGGATGAGACTATTTCATCAAACTGCAAGGTAATTGCATTGCTATCTATTGCAATAAACAAACTATCCCACAAATATAGTAGAGAACACAACAAACTGATGCACTTATCTTCATCTAAAATTTTAATTTCAACAGATAATAACTAACTTACCATAGTATTAAATGCATTTAGACGCTTTGTCATCAAGTCTCCATCTTTCATCCTCAGGTTATACAACATTTTCCATAGGAATAGCTTATTCACCAGAGACTTAGATTAGTACCAAGTCCCTAACTTGACCCACAAAGCCTTAGCCGTAGCTTCCCTTGATACATTCAACAATAATGAATCTGAGACACACAATCGTATTGTGCTCTTTGCCTTCCGATCCAACTTCTTCCATTCTTCATTAGAAACTCCCATTGGTTTAGTATCTGGATCAACCACAATCCACTGATCTTTATCCACCAACAAATACTCCATCTTGATTTTCCACAACTCAAAACTCTAACGATTAAATTTCTCGATCTCTATCTTTCCATTGCTTGCCATCTTCTTTCACCACTAGAATCGATCTCATAGATCTCCCACTGAATAGGTTCTACCACAGGCCCAAGCAAAACCCTTCAGCAATAAAGGCACACCCTTGAAGCCAAAACAACTTTGTTAGCAAATGTAGGTTTTAACCCCGTACAGAAATTACCCGCATACAAATTCTAAGAATAAAAAATAAACAATGTGAGAGCATAACACATAAAACACATATACACAGAGATCTTCCCCTGGAACCCAAAATCAGGACTACCAGCTTGATTTTTAATTATGTTCCTTTCAATGTTACAATACATATATATACATGCCGAAGCATCCAGTACCATGGACCGAAAAACCATCGCGCCCAAAACAATGTGCTAAAACCATGCACAAAACCATAGGTAGGTTCGTCCCACCTAATATAGGGTCCTAAAAAAATTTCCTCAAGGTGCTGCCCCAGACCCCATAGAGGGGGGCTACCCACCCCCCTCTAACCCCCCTATTAACTAGGGCTGCTAGTTGTGGAAAGAATATAACACAACCCAACAAGCTACTCCAACTGTTATTATCCTGACCCAAGTTCCTCTAGAAAATCTCACTCCTCCCCCATTATCTTAGATGGTTTTTCTGGGTTTCTTACTTAATAAGTACGCCCCTCTTTGTTTTCCCTAACCCCTGAGTGCCTGCCTCAAAACTACCTAAAAAAATTTCCTAGGTTCAATGGGGAGGACGAGAAAACTGCAGAGGGACATATTGAAACCTTCTATGATTTTGTTGAGAATCTAAATGTAGAACAATTGGATATTTTCTTAAGGCTCTCTGTTCAATCCCTTGACAGTGAAGCTAGAAAATGGTTTAAAGCCTTGCTTGATGCTTTCATCACCACCTGGGAAGAACTCGAAAACTCTTTCACACAAAAGTGGGGTGAAAAAAGAGATCATGAGTATGTTCTCATATAATTCAATGTTATAAGGAAGAAGCCAGAAGAAGATATTTCAGAATTTAAAAAAAGTTTCAACAAGCAATATAACAACCTACCTGTTGAGATAAAACCTCCTCAATTTGTTGCCCGTGTAGTATTTGTGGGAGCCTTTGAATCAAAATTTGGTTCTACCCTAAGAGATAGGAAGTCTCACACTTTGGATCAACTCCAGGTTGATGCTCTTGAGGTAGAAGCAAATTTCACCTCGGCGGGGAAGTCAAGAGGAAAGAATGGTTCTACTGAGAAGAAAAAGGGGAAAGCGGAAACATCCTCCTCTGGTCAAGCTAAACAATCACTAGATCTGAAGTGAGAAGAAATGGATAAACTGATTAAGAGTTTATCACATAAGTTGGTAAATCTTGAGCTTGAGAACAAAGGTCTCCCAAAACAAAATAGTCAAGGTAACAACCGAGGCTATAATCCATAGTACAAAAGGCCACCTTTTCAGATACTTTAAAGGGAAAGAAAAGATCAACTTGATCAGATTCCCCCTCTTCTATACATAGAAAATGACCCAAATGAAAAACCACAAGATACCCATGAGATGCACAGTAACTTGTACTCCTTCTCTGAAGGAGAATAGAAAACATAACTCACCATGAGACAAGTCATGATAGGGAAGCAACAGTAAATGAGTACGACATAGGTGATTATTGTAAAAAACTTTCTTATTTCATGCAAGCATAGCTACACTGAAAGTATGAACTCAGATCTTCAAGGAAGAGGTCAAGGGAACTTGAACAACAAGAGGGATCCTCTCCCTAAGATAGTCCCCCAATGCCAAACAAAGTGAAAGGGAAGTTGAATCCTGTCTCATCCAAGGTAAAATCCCCCTTAAACAAGGAATGAAATAGCTCTAAGGAAGGCATAGAGGAGGAGGCACCTCTTCTGATAAAAACTACATGTGAAAAGGAAAGAGAAGTAGAATCAGCGGGCATAGAGAAAGGACAATCTGCATTCAATCTTTAGAGGGAACTTGAAAAGGTAAAGATCCTTGTTCCTCTAATTAAAATTACAAAACAACCCATTTATAAAGCCCAAGTCTCCCATTTCATTCTTCCATCCACCTCAGTACCATATCATGATTGTTAAACCTTCAAGAAGAAAGACCAATGGTTATTTTTGGGCCTCAAGTAGAAGAACTAGATCCTTCCACTGCACCCTTCTATGTGACCCTGCTAATTCATGACCTCTTATTGCATAACTGTATTTCAGACTTTGGAGCCTCGCATAACCTCATGCCCTTGGTTGTGATGGACCAACTTGGTTTACAAATCACCAGACCTTACAAGGGTCTCTACTCCTTCGACTCTAAGAGAGTAAAATGCTTGGGAATGATAAAAGACCTAGTGGTGAATCTGGCTCAGATCCCTGTGAAGAGCGTAGTGATGGATATAGTAGTAGAAGATATCCCTGCTCAATTCGGCATGCTCTTATCCAGTCTTGGGGTTCCAAGGTGGGGGTTTCTATCAAGTTAGATATGACTTATGCCACTACTCCCACTTTTGGAGGCAGAGAAAGGAGGTTGTATAGAGAGTCAAGATTCATAAAAATAGTGACCTAAGTGGAAGGTTCTAAGAATTATCCTATGTATGGAAAAGAAAGTGACCTCTCTTGCCTTCTACTAGAACAATATGATATAATTTCAGAAGAAACACAAGTACATCTAACGATGCCCAACACAAAGATAAAGGAAAAGTATGGAAATTATACTTTGATGGGGAGAATTCCAAAGACGGAAATGGAGCAGGGGTATTGCTAGTATCCCCTGAGCATAACTTAGTAACAATCTCATTCAAGTTGGAATTTGAGGAAACCAAAAATGTGATAGAGTATGAAACACTTCTCCTCGGACTACAAACAAAAAGGAATATGAATATTGAATTCTTAACTATATATGGATACTTTGAGTTGGGTGTAAAGTAGGTTAGAAATTAGTGCCAGGATAAGCAACCTAGATTGAGGGCTTACAAAAATGAGGTGTGGGACTTAATCGAAAAATTCTTCTTGGACTTTAAGATTCAATTTCTACCCAAGGAAGGAAAGAAAACGACTGATTCCCTTGCTATAGCAACAAGCAATTTCAAACCTCCTCAAAATTCGCTTCTCAGATATGAGGTAGAGGTCAGACATAGACCCTCTATACTTGATTATGTTAATCACTGGCAAGTATTCAAGAATGATGAATAGATCAAATGCTTTATAGAAGTAGTTGGGAAATTTTCTAGCTCAAGTATTGACCAAGAAGAGGAAAAAGAGGTAGACCAAGGACCAACTTCGTGGGAATACACAATGGCTGGACATAAAAGTTTACAACTGAAAGGGAACACATTTCCTCATGGGCTAGTTCCACTGGAAAGATTATATAAAAAGAATGATGTGGCTTCCAAACCAATAGCTCCAAAGATGGATAAATAAGTTGAAGATTGTAATATCGACTTAGAAGATGAACCCTAGATGGTCAGACTATCAAAAGGGATCCCCTTGCAATATAAACAAAGTAATTTATATCTCTTCAAAATCTATAACGACATTTTTGCTTGGTCTTATGAGGATTTAAAAGCATTTGAAACTAACATTATACATCATAAGATTCCTTTAAAGAGTGGACTGAAACCATGTAAACAAAAGCTCAAGAAGATTAATCCTCTCTTACTCCCCTCTATTGAAAAAGAGATGAAGAAACTTCTACAAGCTAAAATCATAGTGCCTTTAAGGTACTCAAAATGGGTAGCAAACCTAGTCCTAATCCAAAAAAAGAATGGGGAAATAAGGTTATGTGTAGATTTTTGGAACCTTAACAAGGCATCATTGAAAGATAACTAACCACTGCCTAAGATGGATTACATATTTCAAAAGGTGGTTAGATTAGCTAAATTGTCCATGATGGATGGCTTCTCTAGCTATAACAAAGTGGCGGTCCACCTAGATGATCAAAAGAAAATAATGCTCAGCACCCCTTGGGGAAATTTCAGGTGTGTTCGAATGCCTTATGGTATAATTAATGGATGGGGCACGTCTCAAAGGGATATGGATATAGCTTTTGTAGGAGATAAAGACAAGTTTGTAGTGGTATATTTGGATGATATCATGGTGTTCTTCAAGACGAATGAAGAACACATCATACACTTGAAACTCACCTTTGAGAAGTGTAGAAGGTATGGGCTATCTTTAAATCCAAAGAAATCTCAATTTTCCCTCAGTTAGGGGAGAATACTAGGACACATAGTAGCACAAGAAGTGAAAATCAAACCTAAGCGAGTAGAAGCTATCAGACACATTCTTCTACCCAGAAGTAAGAAAGAGATCCAAGTCTTTTTGGGAAAAATCAATTTTCTGAGAAGGTTCATACCCAACTATGCAGAAATAGTGAAGGGTATTACAAATATGATAAAAAAGGAAAATGGAGTCAAAAGGAGTCCTATCTCTCAGGAATATTTGCTAGAATTAAAGAAGATTTTTCCAAAGCTCCAGTACTAGTCAACCTTGACAACTCAACAACTTTCTATATTTTTTCTTTTGCTTCTCCACATACTATTGTTGCAATTTTGTTACCAAAAAAAAAATATGGTTATGAACAGCCCAATGTTTTCTTCAACCAAGTTCTGAGGGATGCTGAGTTGAAATACAATATCTCGAAAAAGAAGGCCTACTCACTAGTCAAAGCTTTAAAGGAATTTTGAGTATATGTACTATAGTCAGAATTTACAACATATGTTCCAATAATAGCAGTCAAGGAATTCTGGTGCAAGGGGACAACGAAGGAAAAAGGAGTAGGTGGATCGCTAAGCTCCAGGAATATGAATTAGACATAAAACCTACTAAGCTCATAAAAGGCTATGGGTTGGCCAATATTTTATTAGAATCTAACTACCAAGCTTTAGGGATAAGCCTAATAATAGAGGGAGGTGGAGCAGGAGTTCAACAGAATGAGATCAAAACCTCAAAGAAAAAAATCTACATCAAATATGAAGGGTCACCCTGGTATAAGAATATCATCCATTATCTCTTATTCCTAAGGTGCCCACTAGGGATGGATAAATCAAAATACTGAATGTTGATATTGCAAGCTCAAAAGTTTATCATATCTAATGGCCAACTCTACTAGAAGGACCCAGTGTGAATTCTATTGTTATGCTTGGTAGAAAGAGAAACTCATAATGTGATCAAAGAATTTCATGGAGGGGTTTGTGTAGGTCATTACAACTGGAAGACCACTACTCATAAAATCCTCAAAGTGGGGTTCTACTGGCCTGCGCATTTTGGAGAAGTTCATTCACAAGTCAGATCATGTCAGAAGTGCCACGTCTTTGTTGAGAAGAAAAAACTTTCTCCTCTCCCCTTAATCCCAGTACATGTGGAAGAACCCTTCAGGCAGTGGGGACTGGATTTCATAGGTGAGATTAATCCACCTTCTAGTGGCCAACATAAGTGGATATTAATGACCAAAAATTATTTCACAAACTTGGTAGAGGGCATCCCAGCCAGAAATGCTACTAACTCTATGGTAATAAAGTTAATGGAGAAAATGTCACATTTTTGTTGCCCTACCAATACCATCAATTACAATTCTCAAGTCTTCAAATCCACCAAATTCATCAGCTTCTATCATAGGTTCAATATCATCATTGGGCACTCTACTACCTATTATCCTCAAGGAAATGATTTAGTTGAATCCTCAAATAAAACTATAGTGAGAGTGTTGAAGAATACCATCAATGAGAATCAAAGAAAATGGGACACTCAATTGAAGTTTTCCCTCTGGGATAACTGAGTGATTCCTAAATGATCCACTGGAAGATCGCTTTTCAAGCTAGTATATGGTAAAGCTGTAATCTTCCCAATTCAATTGGTGATGCAAGTAGCAAAGTTGCTGCAAGAAGCAAAGGAAGAACCAAATTTTATGACACAAAGGATAAAGCAACTGGTTGAACTTCATGAAAATAGGGAACAGGTGGAGGTTAAATTGGAAAACTACCAACAGAAGATGAAATCTCTATGTGACAAAAAAGCCAAGACTTGACCTTTACATCCAAGAGATTTGGTTCTTCAATGGGATGCTGGAAGGGAAGACAAAGGTAAACATGGGAAATTTGACTAACTATGGTTTGGCCCTTTCAAAATTTTAGAGGAGAAAGGAAATAATACATACCTGCTAAAAAATATGGAAGGAGAATTGTTGGAGCTACCAGTAAATGGTCAATTCCTCAAACTTTATTTTAAGAATTGAAGGTACCCCTCCTTCACACATTGTAAATATTGGTGTGTACATTGTATGCATCATTTGAAATGCCATTGCCAAGAAAGAAGTTCCCAGACTATATGTTCTTAATGCATTGCAATCCAATGCCTCGTCCCTAGGTGGAGCCAAATGTTATCACCATCTCGCACTAAAGCCTCCTCATAGAAATGAGATGAGATGATGTTTGCATAAAGGTGCCAAGCAAGGTTCGAAGTGAACACCTTAACCTACAAAGGTTAAGAATCATGTGTCTATAGGCGAAGAATATAATGATCCAAACTCGGGTGATGAGCAAAGGTTTAAACTAATGATGCGGAAGGGGTTGTGTTTTAAGAGATTATACACTTAAAGACCTAGCTTCCCCCCCTCGCCCCCTAGAAATATAAATATGATTGCTTCCAAGCTTAGTTACAACAGTAAAGATACAACGGCTAAGACCACCACAAGCCCCCAACATTGAATAGTCAATGCCCAATGAACAACCTTGATCAATTCTGGCTCATGACAGAGGCTTCCTCCACACTGTAACACACTATGCTATAACAGGTGGGGACCACCTAACAGGTGGTCTCCTCTCATTATTTGCTTAAAGATTCAGGTATCAGGTATGATGGTAAAGTACTAATAAGCAATGAAAGGTAAAGTTACTCATTGATTGTATGAGTTCATCCCTTTTCCTCTCGAACCAACCAACTATTGTCATGTTCCATCCCCTCATTCCTTCATCTCCCACCACCTGGGAACACATATTTGTCTCTGCATAAAATACCTAACCCCCTAAGGTTATTACCCGATAATGATTATTCATCCAAGTCAAAGAATCTCTCGCCTAGGAAAGTTCACAGGAGCATTATGTACACTCTCCCAAAGATCTCGGGCACCATCCCAAGTCACTTTCATTCCCCTATGGGCTGCAAGTAACCCAACACCCCTCAACCTCCTTGTTTTCTTATTTATTTTTATTTGAAGGGATGAAGCATGTAATGCTTGTAACCCCCAACACTCATGAGGTCAAGAACCCTGGTTCCATCCTTTTAACTGACATTGAGGCCCATATTACTGACCCTGTTTGCCCCTTTTCTCTTGCCAACCTCTGTTACGAGATATTCTTAGACCACGTGAAGAATGAAGACCCACTTAAAGTTGTGACTTCTAGGTTATACTACCAAATTGCTCCCCGAGTTCATCATCTCCCTGAATTCATAACTTGGTTGATGGATTCCTACCAAACCGAGAAGAACTGTTTTGTTTCTCCTTTAGGAAGGGTAATCCTTGAAATAACTCTTCTTTTAATTTAGAGAGCTCTCAATTTCCCCACGTCTCCCACTATGTGCACCTTCACTAATTCAACCCTAGATGGGATTTTTATGGCACTCCCTATGAGAGAACTACAGGCCTTCTTAGAGAAAATTCTCGCTCTCAAATCCAAAACCTAGTATTCATATAATTAGCTCCCATTATCCCTTTTTAAACCCATTGTTCAACCAATCTTAGTCGCCATCATTGGTTTTTTGGGAGGACACACCACTTTGCAATTAAGCAGGGTGGATCTCGGGTGTTTACATAAGATGGAACAACCCAAATGCTAGTTAAACATCCTAGAATACCTCTCAGCCTCCATTCTCTTTCAATTCAGCTATCTCAGAACCTCTTCTTACTTCTGCTACTACTCATTTTTGTTTTATTTGTTTCTCTATATTCATATTGAAGAATTCCAATGTCTTCACCTGGATGTGTTTACCTCGAATAAAGAGAGAAATTTATTCTTCGACTAGAATGTCTTTGTAAGAAAGAGACTAGGCTTGGGATGATATTCTCAATTTCTCTCATCCTTCATGGCTATTTCCTACCAAATCATTCATGAAGTGCCACCCCTCAGAATCTTCCCTGAGCAAAAGGAACTCCTCCAACTCCATGAACAAGTTTCCATTGGAGACTAGTACCTCTATGAGGACTATACAAATATCTGGGTTTATGAGTGTGAGCTTCCTCCTTATCATTTTCTAGTGTTTCTACCAATGAGGGTGTTCGCCTTCGAGTTTATCAGGAAAATCCTCAATGTTGACCTGCTCCACTTTGTACTAACCAAGAAAGGTTACATCTTTAAAATGGGATAGTCAATAGGTCCTTCCATGATAAACACCAGGAAATCCTTCAAAATAGTTGAAGCCATGCTCAAAGCCATGTAATTTGAGAAAGGTCAAATATGGCATTACAATCCCCAAGGTCTCCTTTCTCGAAGAAGAGAAAATATTAAAGCCTCAACTTATGTGCATGATCCTAAGCCCGAGGTCGAATGGAAAGCTAACTTTGATTCTTGGCCTCTTAATACAGACATGGAGACTGATTCCCCAGTCAACACGGACAAGACACGAAGGAGAACTATTGATAGTTCAGGGACAATTGACATGGAAGAAGGACCAGCTCATAAAAGGGACAAAATTCAATGGAAAGAACAGGAAGAGGAGCAAGAACAGGAAGAGGAAGAACCAAGCATCTAGCCCCAAAAGCAAGTGTCTAAGAACCTAGAATTTTAGGTTCATTTGGAAATACCTCTACAAGTTTCAACAATATCCTCGACAGAAGTAGCCATCCCAAAGTCTAAGGAAAGTCTTTATGCAGCAGGAATAGTTTGGGCACAGGGTAGGAACATCCAAGTGAGAAACAGGAGGGCAAAGGAAAAGATACATCAAGACATGACTTCACAGATCACTCCTCGACACACTTGGTTGTTAGCTAATGGATCTAGAGAATGAAGAGATGAAAAGTAGGTTGAAGCACCCATCTATCCAAACCCTGCCTTCAGGTTCCTAGTTTCAGCACTTGGATGTGTCTCTGGATTTGACCAGTGTCCCTTTGGTAGACAAATTCAATCAATACAGGAAGGTGGGAGAAATGTTATACAATGACATCAATAAGAATCATAAGACTATTGATTGGGCCCAAGTCTACATAGACAAGATCGTCGAGAATGTAAAGTTTGAGAAGGTTAAATCTCGTGCTCTCTTTAAAAAAAAGGAATATTATAAAGAATTGATCGTGGAAATGAGATTGGTTCTTGTAGACGACGCAATAGTACTAAAGGGAACCAAGATGGAGAACATAACATTGATACGACAACTAAATATGCTTAGAGGTGAGCATATTCAAACCCTTGAGCTAATCCAAAGTTAAAAGAGGTGGTAATGCAGGAATTGAACACAAGTAGAGAAAGAGTTGCATTCTTGGAAAGGATGGTGATTGATTTACAGAGCTAGATCGATTCTCATGTATGTATTGTACTTTTCCAAGATTATTCTCAAAACCCCAATGATCGTCTTACTAAGTCATTAACAGAACTGAAACTTTCTAAGAACAAGTTTGGGAGAGTTCAAAGGGAGTTGGATGCGGCCAAAATCTAGGTGACCTAGAAAGAGAGACAACTCCAAGCTGCAAATTCAACAATCGACAAGCTTACACAATATTTACATAATGAAACTCAAGAGATCAAGGAGTTGAAGACCAAAATAAAAGGAGGTTTGGCCCTCATAGAAGGCAGCAAGGAGTGTGGGATGAGATCATCCAGGAAGTTAATCACAGCTAGGAGAAAGTAACTCTGATACATGCTAAGAAGAAGTTCTTTATTGAAGATTCCCCTTCTCTTCAAAATGATAAGCAAGTTAGAATTACTATCTCCCAATATTCTAAGAAGTACATTCAGTTCTTAACTAAAAGAGCAATTGAGGAGTTGAGGCCACTTGACATATCAAATAGGATAGAAATAGTAGTAGACATTTCTAAGGTTATCTAGGAAGATGAAGCCAAAGCTAAGGAAAAACAAAGTCTGGAAAAGCTACCGAAAGAGCTTTCAAGATTTGATGTCAAGTTCATTTAGTTTCTCAAGTCTGGGTTACCTAATTAGTGGGGATTAAAGTGAGAATTGCTCACACAGGAAGAATATTACAACCAGAAAATGACTGAGAGCAAGATCAAGATACACGCAACTCCTAAGAAAACACCAGTCCTAAAAGGAACAATTATAACAAACATCTTGAATAAGGAATTTCACCTCCTCGAGATGGTTAAAGATCTCACTCAATGCAAATTGGATTATGTCAGGGTGATCAACCTTTGACTCCACTATCAACAATTCAATTCTATTCCACTTCCTCCTCCAACCATGTGGCAGTGATGTGAGCAGTATGCCAATCCTCCCATGCTTCAAATGGTTCGCCCATGGGGTTCTGCAGCTTCACAAAAAGCATTCACATCATCTCGCTGACCATGAATATCATGTTTATTTCACTAGTGATGGCCTTTTATTTTACTTTTCAGTTGTTTTTACCTTATGTTTGTTATGCTTTTAACAAGACATTCTATTATGGTTAAGAGAGATGTTCCTTTGCGCATGCTCAAATTTTGATTCGTGATTTTTGCAATGATGATAAAAATGAAGAAGGAATATCTTCTTAATGACCTATGCTTCAGAGGCTTTTTGGTATATATACATTCCTGAAAAAGGAAAACATGTTCAAATCTGAAAGAAGAAACTCTATGTTATTTTGGAGATTGTATTACTGTGAGAGATGTATCTCTTAGAATGTTAATGAAATCGTGGTGATTCCTCATTCCAGTACTACAATATGTTATCCATCTATTGAAATTCCATTATGTTCATTTTTCTCTCTGATTTCACATTATTGTATCTACCATAAGTGTTTCATCTGTTCTTATAGGTTCATTTGTATTAAAGTGTTAATGCCCATGTTTGTATGAATCTTCAAAAATAAATCTTTACATTGTGCTCCATGAATCATCGCACCCATCCCTAACTAATCCATTATGTCTTTCTTAACATAGAAAAGTATATAATTCTTGATGTTTCCAGTTGTATGTGATGAGTTACCAGTTCTCTTTATCTACCCGCATCTCTCTGCTAAATCAATTGAACTTTAAATCCTTGAACTATTCAGCCTTCACGATTTATCATATATATTTCTATGTTTTACATATGTATGATAATGTACCAAGGAATACATCGACTATGTATTTTTGATAAATGAACCAATCAAATGTTGTTTACGATATATGTATATATGTGTATAAGGGAAAATATATGTGATGTCTCCAGTCTTCGAAGAGCTATATGAGACACCCAAGATCTAGATGTTCTAGGCACTGGTCTTGTAGCAATCTGAGGTTGTCTCTAGAATCGACAACAAGGGGGGTGATAGATTGGCCTATTCATTGCACCAGGTGTAGCAGGGGGGTCATTGGGGAGGAATACTCCCCCCTTTCAAGGGGTTTTAGGGGGTGGTATCCCCCCTGCACCAGGTCCGAGGCAACACCCTGGGAAAATATTTTTGGAACCCTATATTAGGTGGGTGAACCTACCTATGGTTTTGTGCATGGGTTTTGCACATGGTTTTGGGCATGATGGTTTTTTCCCATGGTATTTTGTAGATTTGTTCAAGGGAACTAAGGTTATGTTCTAATCCAGGGTTAATGGATTGGAGTTTATGAATGCTTTGGCATGTATATATATGTATTGTAACATTGAAATGAACATAATGAAAAATCAATCTACTAGTTCCGGTTTTGGGATCTAGGGGGGAATATTTGTGTATATATGTTTTATGTTTTATGTTTTATGTTTTCACTATTTTTTATTTTATGTTTTTAGAATCTATATGTAGGTAATTTATGTAAAGGGTCAAAACCTACACTTCTTCTACTCCACTTTCAATCACTGACTGGGGCTCTAGCTGTTAATGTGCATTCTACTCTACAGACTTCTCAACAAGGGGTGATATCTTCTTGATGATGCTCTATAAGTTTTTCATGTCATTGTTGTTGCTTTATAAATTGGACATATGTGATATGCCCCCCTGAACAAATACTACCTCTTCTTTAATATTCCTCCAGTTCTGAATGCCTTAGGTTGTTGGTTGTATACTTTCTCTTCCAATGCATCTCCTGTACCAATTAATAGAAATTGATACCAACTAAAATTTCTCATTATATTTTTGTTGCTACAAATACAAATCATTTTGTGATGCATTTTGGCTTTCTCTTCACTCTTGTTATTGCTTCATCCTCTATGCTCACTTCTCCTGTGCATCACAATTACTTCTCCTCCTGAGATCATACCTTTGTCAAATATGGGTTGCTGCTTAAATAATACCAATTGCACCAAGAAATTGATACCAATTAGATATTTTACCAAGAAAACTTCCAAGATTCCTACTCAAAATGGGATGTCCATTCACACAAAAATATACTCCTCCTGAACCCAAGGCTACCAATTAACATAGGTATATCAATTGAAAACTAAGGTACATGTAAATCTTGTACCGACTATGTTTATGAACACAAGAATCTACATATAATTAAACTCACTACTTAATTTAAATAAGGGTATTTCCCCTGAGATGAAAACCTTCCATTTACTCAACAATAATTTCTTTCAGAGGCTGAAAATTGTTGCATGTTACTGCTTACTAAAGTAGCTCCCCTTAATCCAATTCTCTCTAATATCTTGCATCTTCTTCCTTACTTCTGCATGGAGATTGATCATGTGGACCTGACTTGACTGTGAGCTTCTTGTCACTCCACACTTTCACTGCAGCTCATCCTTTTATCACAACATAAAATGTTGTTATATACTCCCCCTAAAGTCATGTTGGTTTCACTCCTCCTCTCTTTTTCAAGGCTGATATATTTAAAATAAACTAGTTGATTCTTGTAATCATTAAGGGAGCACGACCATAACTTCAACAATTAGATGCACCTCTCTATCTATTCTTTCTAACTTCTTGTATCTGACTTATTTGGCCTCCCTTGAGGCCATTCTCTTCCTTCACTAAAGAGAAACAAGGGATCTTGATCCAGGTGGTTCCAGAGACACACACAAGACAAAGAGGACTCAGGAAAGCTAAAAAATAAAAGTGATTAGAATGATTTCAAACCAGAACTAGAGCGTAGATCTCATCGCCCTAATCGCAGCAGTGCAGATGGTTCGTCAAACCAAGTCTGTATGTGAAAGTTAGAAGCAGTCAAAGCTCGGTTGAATTTTTGCTCATTGGGTAGGCTTAAGGAGGCCACAGTTTGGACTTTTTCCAGTGGACGGAATTTGGCCAACTTCGGCTAGATTCCAGGAAAAATTATTGTCTGTTTAAAAAGACTCCTTCAGACCAAAAACCGATTTTTCAAAACTACCTATTCTTTTTATAATAAAAATATATATATAAAAAAAGGGGGTGGGGGCCACCAAACCCACCACCCCCAACCACCATCGCACTATATACAAGCCACATTTAAGTGAGGCTAGTGAGGTGGCCCCCACCAGGTAGCCCCATTTATGGTGCATACACCATAAAGGACGACACCACCTAAACTTACCACCATATAATGTAACCACAAGTTAATGCGCCCGGACCTCAAATAACCAATGTATGTTCGGTTAGTGCGGGAGGCATGGGTGGGCCACCCAATGTGGACCCAACCCCCTTTTTAATTCATTTCAGTTTCTAAAACAGTAACATGTAAGAAAAAAAGGAGGGTTGGGGTTTGACCACCCGAACCCTCCTCAACTAATGCCTTAACTTAACCACTACACCAATCTGAGTCATTAGTTAATCTGCCACAAATTTAATATAAACCCAATATTTTCCCAGTTCGCCCGGAGAGGGAGGAACTAGGAAGGGGCACAAAAAACGAGGAAGTTAATTTTTAATTAATTTTTTAATGTAGGTGGAACCATGACTGAGTGAAATTTTCGGGAAGGTGAAATTTTCACAGTGTCCAAATTGGATAAATTTAATGTCAACCTTACACCTCTCGGTGACACGAACCCAATGGCACAATCAATTTCATAATCTGAGTAGTCGATTTGTAGAGGACCCAGAGGAGGGAATCTTTGAGGAATCTAAGGGGAATCTAAAAGATTCCTTGAGCCCTAGATTCTCAATTTCTCAGAATTCAGAAATTGGATAGTTGATTTTGCACTATTCAACGCCACAAATCTGATGCTACGTTCATATTTCTCATATTTCTCATTTCATTTTCCAACCACTTTTCTAAGTGGAGTGCGGGCGTCAACATTCATGTGCGAGTAGTCATTTTCATGCGATTGATGCCATGAGATCGATGGTCTGGATAGCTTCAGTAGTTTCACATCTGCTTCTTCAGATGGCCCTAGATGTGAGGTATATCTAGTGTTTATGTACTTCTTTTGTTATGCATTGTGTTGCACAGATCCCTATTTGATGCTTGATGTGGGATCCTATTTATTACTTGTTTTCATGATTCCTGCTTGATGTGATGCTGAATCATATCTGTGATGTACTTATCGTCATGATACGTCATGTTGCGCTTTGAGATCCCTTTGTTGTATGTTTATGGGATACTCATGTTGTCATCATGCATGTTTGCATTGAGATCCCTTTTATGCCATGTTGGTGGGATGCTCATCATGCATGAGTTTGTGTCATACTGATAGGAGTCCTTTTGACTGAGAGTTCCTATAGCGGAACATCTCTTGGAGCCACTCCTGCGTGAGGTCATTTTCCTTTTATGATAATGACATCACCTCTCACGTACATCAACACTATTGACATCACTTAATGCAGCGGCCTACACCATCTTGACACTGGGGCCTGGAGACGTAGTCCCTCTTGGACAAACTCCGTTATCAACAGCTTATGTTTTCATGTGCTAATGATTGTCCTGCTCCTCTTCTTTACAACATGCAGATGTATTCATTAATGTTATTTTAAAAATGAAATTTAACACATCACGAAAGTAAAAGGTCTTGGAAGGGTCCTTCATCACACCTGGACCTGGATCAAGTGGTATCAAAGAGGTCTTTGTGTTAATGTGAATTGCAGCGTGAACAATGGAACATGCAGTGACAAAGAATGAAAAAGCAATGTACGAGACCATGCTCAAAATTTCCAAAAGAGTGGAAATGATGTATGAAACTCTATAGAAAGAGAGAGAGGAAAAGGAGCGATTACAACTTCAGTTTTGAGCCATAGAAGAGGCCTAGGAAGAACTGAAACACAACAACCAACACCTTCAAATAGAGAACATTGAATTGAAGATGCTTCTACATGAAGAGAAAGAGGAGAAACATAGTGTACTACGATAGCTGCAAGCAAAGTACGGGGCCTTGAAAAAGCTGCAACGTGACCCATGTGAGGTAAAATGTAATTCTTTGAATTCATGTATGTTTCCTGATGGTGATTTCGCTATTTTTAAAAATCAAGCCACAGGAATTGGCTCCAAACCATTGAAGAGAATGGGTTATGAAGGAAAAGGCTTGGGTGCTAATGACCAAGGAATTATCAACCCCATCAATGTAGAGGAATTACCCTGTCGAACAGGACTTGGGTATGTCAGAAAGGAATACGGGGAATGCGCCGAGACGGCTAGCAAACCAACAATAGATGATGAGAAGCCCTCATCAATTCTTTCTAAATCAACAAAGGAGGTAAAAGATGTTGATTTCCTTTCGGTTTTAGTTTGTCACATAGTATGATTTATGTTGGAGCTGTGGAGATCCCAATTACAGGGACAAACATGAGGCTTCTTACCAGGACAAAGCACGAGAAGGAAGAAGAACTTGGTGTTAATAATCGAGGCATAACTCAACCACTGGAGGTTATGCAGAGACCTCAATTTGTAGGCTTGAGATACATCAAAGGAGAATGCTCAAAGGTGTTAGATTCTTTGAGACATCGTCGAAATTGTCGAGGAAAGAGAATGATGGGAACACATCCCCGTCATCCCATGGTAGTGCCCATTGCATGATGGGAACACATCCCCATCATCCCATGGTAGTGCCCATTCTAGGGAGAGGGCTGAGGCAAGCTCTCATCGCCATACTTACACCAGAGACAGCAAGGAAAGGTATAACAACTTTCGATCTTCGAATGTTCATTTCAATTATAATCATGTTGTTAATGATGAACGTAAAACATGGCATCGAAAAACATGTACCTTTTGTGGATTACATAACCATACATTTTTTAAGTGTTGGAAAAGAATAGCAGCAAAAACAAAGAAGAGGTGTGAAAGACCCTCTCAACAACAGGTAAAGAAACATGGTAAGCAGATCTGGAGGAAGAAAACCTATTGCAATCATTGTGATAGAAATGTCCATCAAAGAGCCACTTGTTGGAGGCTCCATCTAGAGAACTGCCTTAAAGACAAAGTGTTGGTGGATGAACCAGGTGAAACAATTGTTCGACAAGAAAAATAGCCACAAGGAGGCGACCTATTCACATTGATAAGTGAAAAATGGTTTCTAGACATGTTGTCATTTCATGGTTGTGCTTTTGTGAATCATTTGTTGCATTTTAAAATGTAAAAGTGATTTTTTTTTTCCATCACTTGTTCAACAACAATGATGTCTGGCCTTATTTTGTGTTGCATGATAAGCGATGAAAGTGATGTCATGTTTCCATCACTTGTCGAAAGAAAAAATAGTGTTTGGCCTTATCTTTGTAAATCATGTGTTGTAGTGATGATGCATTTTCCATCACTTATTGAAGCAACAATGATGTGTTGGCATTGTTTTCGTGGTTGGGGTATTGTGTCCATTTTGATGTAAACATGACCATCGAGTATGTGTTATAACTCGTGGCAAGTGTGGGATGCTTGGGTCATTAGTTGGTCATGAAATTCAAGCATGTAAATTTCAAAACAATGTACTACAGGTTGTAGAGGTTGCAGGTGTCAGCCCATCACTTAAGGTTCTGAAGAACAAAGGTGAAGGATAGGGAAGGGAGACCTTTTCAAGATGCTTGTGATGCAGACGAGGTACAAAGACGTTATAGACTATTTTTCATGCTTTTGGAGGACCAAAAGCTCCTTAGTGGGGAAGATTGATCCAGGTGACTTCAGAGACACACAAGACAAAGAGGACTCAAGAAAGCTCAAAATAAAAGTGATTAGAATACTTTTGAACTAGGGCCAGAGCGTAGATCTCGTAGCCCTGATTGCAGCAGTGTGAATGGTTCATCAAACCGAATCCGTATGAGAAATTTATAAGCAGTCAAAGTTGGGTTGACTTTTTGCTGACTAGGCAGGCTTAAGGAGGCCGCAATTTGGAATTTTTCTAGTGGACGGAATCCAGCGAACTCTCGCCAAGTTTCGAGAAAAATTGTTACCTGTTTAAAAATACTCCTTTAGTCCAAAAACCGAATTTTGAAAACTACCTATTGTTTTTATAATATATCTATATATATATATATATATTATATATATATATATTACATATAATTTATATTTATATCTATATAATAATATATAAAGGGGGTGGGGCCACCAACCCCACCACCCCCAACCACCATCACACTATATACAAGCCACATTTAAGTGAGGCTAGTGAGGATTGAACTTGTCCGGCCCACATGTGCCGCCCCCCACCGAGTGGCCCCATTTATGATGCGTACACCATAAAGGACGGCACCACCTAAACGTACCACCATATGATGTGACCACAAGTTAATGCGCCCAGACCTCGAATAACCAATGTATGTTCCATTAGTGCGGGAGGCATGGGGTAGGCCACCCAATGCGTACCCAACCCCCTTTTAATTCATTTTAGTTTCTAAAACCATAACGTGTAAAAAAAGGAGGGGTGAGGTTTGACCACCCGACCCCTCCTCAACTAATGCCTTAACTTAACCACTACAACAAATTGACTCATTAGTTAATCTGCCACAAATTTAATATAAACCTAGCATTTTCCTAGTGCGCCTGGAGAGGGAGGAACCAGGAGTCGTCACGAAAAATGAGGCAGTGAATTTTTAGTTAATTTTTTAATGCAGGTGGAACCATGACTGAGCGAAATTTCCAGGAGGGTGAAATTTTTGCAGTGTCCAAATTGGACAAATTTTATGTCGATATTACACCTCTCGATGACACAAACCTGATGGCATAGTCAGTTTCCTAATCCAAGCAGCCGATTTGTAGAGGACCTAGAGGAGGGAATCTCTGAGGAATCTAAAAAATTCCTTGAGCCCCAGATTCTCAATTTCTTAGAATTCAGAAATTGGACAGTCGATTTTGCACTATTCGACACCAAAAATTTGATGGTGCATTCATATTTCTCATTTTTACATTTAATTTTCTAGCTACTTTTCTAAGTGGAGTGCAGGTGTCAACATTCATGTGCAAGCAATCATTTCATGCGATTGATGTCGTGAGATCAATGGTCTGAACAACGTTAACATTTTGATATCTTCTTCTTCAGATGGCCCTAGATGTGAGGTATATCTAGTGTTCATTTACTTCTTTTGCTATGCATTGTGCTGCACAACTCCCTGTTTGATGCTTGATATGGGATCTTGTTTATTACTTGTTTTCATGATTCCTGCTTGATGTGATGCAGAATCATATGTGTGATGTACTTGTCGTCATGATTCGTCATGTTGTATTTTGAGATCCCTTTGTTGTATGTTGATGGGATACTCACGTTGTCATCATGCATGTTTTCACCGAGATCCCTTTTATGCCATGTTGGCGAGATGCTCATCATGCATGAGTTTGTGGCATACTGATAGGGGTCCTTTTGACTGAGAGTTCCTATAGTGGAACATCTCTTGGAGCCACTCCTGCGTGAGGGCATTTTCCTTGTATGATAACAACATCACCTCTCATGTACATCATCACTATTGAAATCACTTAATGCAGTGGCCTACACCATCTTGACGTTGGGGCCCGAAGATGTAGTTCCTCCTGGATGAACTCTATTATCAACGGCTTATCTTTTCATGCGTTGGTGATTGTCTTGCTCCTGTTCTTTACAACATGTAGATGTATTCATTAATGTTCTTTTAAAAATGCAATTTAACACATCACAAAATTAAAAGGTCTTGGAAGGGTCCTTCATCACACCTAGACTTGGATCCGATCTACTCTCCTTAAGTGTATCATCTTCCTTAGTCTTCCAAACCTTCAATGATCAAGTTCTGAAAAGAGCATTACTTTCCAACTTCTTCTTTTCCCATGTTTGGGATTTCTCTTTGTTGCACATGGCTAGAGAAACCTTCTCCTTCAACTCCTCTTTCTTCATCCAAGTCCTCTTGCTACCTTGTTTCCTTACAGAGGGGTTTTTTACAAGAGCAGAAGTATCATTCTTCCTAGTTTTCTTCTGATTTATTCCTCCTCTTTTCATCTTTCTCTTTTAACACAGAGCTCATAAATTTTCAATTTCTCCTCTTGTTTGAAATTTTCCTCTGTAGATCTTTGATCTCCTTTAGAGTAGAGATCAAACTCTTTTTGAAGTATATTATAGGTTCTAGCTAAGTCACCATGGAGATCTAGATTATCTTTGTGTCCATGGAATATTCTATTGTCTTGAGAGATATCCCATCTTCATCACTACCAGAGGTACTCCTAATCTCTTCATGTGATATACTCCCTTCTTCTTCTAAATATCCCTCATTTTTTAGTACTACTAAAGTAGGTCTATCTTCAAAACCTTCACATGAACATCTAGAAGATAAATGACCTATGTTCTTACATTTATCACAGAGCAATAACATGCCTCCTGGGCAACATGGCCTATCCTTTGGACCTTCTTCATCATCTTCTTGAGAGTGATAAGCAACAACTTGTTCATTAAGATAAATATATTCAATATTCTCTACATCTCTTTTCTAGGATGTCGTCTTCAACTTCTTCCTTCTCCTTTTTCATTATCAGTAGCCTTCACATATTCGGGTTCGCTGCTTGACAAACAAGGTTCTTTGACCTTCTCTTAAGCCACATTGCAATCTTCTCCATGTAGACATTGTAGTATATCTATCATTTCCTTTGTTGTATCATACTGCCCTAATTTCTCAACATATGACTTAGACATCCCTTTCATTATGATTTCTTTGGCTTCATCATTCTCCTCACTCTTTACTCCATTCGCGATGGAGCACCATACATCAACATCTAAAGCCATTAAGTAAGCTTCCATTTTGATCCTTTGGAGTTCATAGTTTGATCCATTTTAGGATGGAACTCCCTTTGGTGTTGGCCAATATTGATTAGCCATTATTTCCCTTTGATCTACCTTCAAGCGGCTATGTTATTCCTAAAGGAACTTGGATCTGATAACAATTATTCGAAACAATGTTTAATATTGAGAGGTGGGGGGGGGGGGGGGGGGGTGAATTAGTATTCAGGCTAATTTAAAATTTTATGCCAAATTATCTTTTCATTCAAACTTGGAAATCATCCATATAACCATCAAAAACATATCATGTGGTAGCAATATGAAATCATCACATGAACACAAACACCATGAGCATCATATGCATTGGACATAGAGGTTTAATGTGGAAACCCTTCCAGGAGAAAAACCACCAAATATTGTTTTTGTTATTGATGTAAAAATAAGAGCACCTATTCTATTACATCAATATATTTGTGAGCTAGCACTCACAGGAAGCACCAAATCCCTTTTATTTTTTACTATCACCCACTAGCAAGAAGCTCCAACTCCCTCATTTTGTAGACACCTGGTCAGCTTACCAAAAGCACCATTTGAAGCACCAACTTCGTGGATTTGTTGTAAGAAACAAATTGTAGCTCCTTGGATTTATGCAATCACCAACTTGCAGGAGGCACCAACGCTCAAGCCTTCTCAGACACCCACTAGAGATGAAAGAACCAACTTCCTATATGTAAGCTCCAACCCACACTCAAAAGAAAACTTACTACTCATTGTAATTGGTAGATTCTTTTTTTGTTTTCAACTTTTTTCTCCTTGGTAGCCTTTTGGCCCATGCAACATTTTGTCCTTTTCTCACTCTACAACATCCCACTGTTCAACTCAACAACAATCATTCATTACAACCCTCGCATCTCTCTTTCCACTTTGCAACATCATACTTCTGCTCTTAGCCCTCTTTTATTCCACAGGCTCTCTCAATCAGACACAACAACACCATCCCACTCAACCTCTTTCCTCTTTCCTTTGCACACACAACATGTGTTTGTAACATAAGCACACTTGGCCTCTTCTCAGCGATTCTCACACATATCTCTTCCACATAGCTCACTCAACAATGTCACATACCCCGAGTTGCTCCATTGCAATATTAGGTTTTGTTCCTCTACTGCATAAGGAACAATGTTGTCTTCGATGTCATCATCACTGCTCGAGAGCGTAATTGCATCATGGCTCTCCATTCTACTGTTTCGTCCAAGACTTGGTGAATGCACCCACATTAAACATTGAGAATGGGATTCTGAACATTTCTCCATACTAGGAATTAATTCTTAGTCAACCTACAAGCTACAACAAGGCTCTTCATTCCTTCTTAATTTCCCATAGAGATCAAAGTGTACTACATGAATGGCTTTCTAAGCTTGATCTGGTCTCCATTAATTCTCTCTACAAATTGTGGTCCTCATTTCCTTGATACAATGATCTCTATAGCCAATATTGACTTCAATAGCTCAACCTATGCATTTGTGGTACTTATCTATTTTGAATCAACCATTGACCCCATTATAGTGCATTCTAGTTGTTGACTTGTTCATGCATGTTCACCAACTTGTAGAAGTCCTCCAAATATGGCACAAGTGCCAAGCTTGGCCCAAGGCACCAAATCACTACCAAATATAACTCTGCAGCCTTTTTTATTATAGCCCCTTTTTCTCATGCCCTTTAAATATTTGTCTTCCATAAGACCAGGCCTCCTTGACCATTGGCTAGGCCTTTAGGTGCTAAGTCCCTTTATGCGCTTCGTGGGCTGAATTCCCTTTATCAAGGGCTCTGTGCAATTAGTCTCATTTCTATGCAAAATGACCAAGGCTTGATGCTAAGGTCAAAGCTCCCAAGTCTCGATGCTTTTCCATGCCTTCTCTTTAAAAATATTTGGGATCCTCTTGGCAGGCTCATTTGTCTTGTGGGATCTTCCTGTGCTTTCTTTAGCTACTCAAAAGCCTCATTGGGATGAGCTATCTAACTGACATTTTTGAACGCTTATTTCTCGGTGCATTCCCTTTGTGCATTCATATCAAACTTCCAGGATCAATACTTGTAGGATCTCCCTTACGGGATTATGTGTCCCGGTGGGACCATTGTTGCACTTTCTTACCAATTAAAACACAATTGAGCTGAGTCAGCTACCACGTTTTATCGATGCTTCTTACCTGGCGACTCTACCTGTGCACATTTATAAACCTTACAAGATGACATCATTCTTATGTCATCAACCCCACGTGGCACCTTCTGAGTGTTGATGCCTATGACCCAGATTTGGCCCATCAGGCCACCCAAAAACACTGAATATGTCTGCGACGTGTCCCCCAATAGCCATGTCATGCTGACATCATCTTCCACCATAATCTCCTTAGAGCTAATCAAATGCTTCGATGTATCCTGTTATTAGAGAGGAGAGAGAAGAGTCCCCAAGGCCTTTGGTTTTGCACCAATTTCCTTTGTTAAACACAAAACCACTGAT
Organism: Pinus taeda; assembly: GCA_000404065.3. Taxonomy (NCBI): domain Eukaryota; kingdom Viridiplantae; phylum Streptophyta; class Pinopsida; order Pinales; family Pinaceae; genus Pinus; species Pinus taeda. Next base: position 119,367 of record APFE031225981.1, on the reverse strand, counting down.
TAAAGAACTGCCTATGGAACCACTCTTGAGCGGATTTTAGTTTTGGGAGGGGTGACCCCATAGTAGCTCTCTACCATTGATCTTCGTGATCAACTATGTAGGAAAACACTTATGGCACCTCGAGGCCTAACAAGGCTTCCCTCTATCAGGATGTCAGAATGTTGTCATGTGGTCTAACGCATATCTCCCAACATTTCCATTTAGTTTCACTTAATTTTCCTCCAGGCCAGTCTTTATGGGCTTTGTTGTCACTATGGGGCCCGCCAGGCACCTTTATCATTGTTTGTTGTTTCCAACCTTACCGCCATCGTGTCTCAGTGCCTATCTCCTAGTGCATTCACTGTATGCGCATTAAGGTTGCACTAAGGTTATACCATCGGGCTTCCTCCATCGAGACATGTTGTCAAGTGGGCTCCACTTGTAGCTAATGGGAGGCCTCTTCGCTGCTCCATTTTTAAACCATGGCCCCCTGACTCTTCTTAAGCGACTCCTCTAGTAGCTCTTACAACTCTGGATGACTACCAAACTTGGTCACCAATTTGACCCAAGGCCATATTTAACTATGCCATCTAATTTTTGGGCACATCAACTATGACTGGCAATAAATTCCTGATCCAAGAGGCCATTTGCAGACTTCCACATACCTTTGGAAATATTTTCCGAGCACTGTACAACTATGCCACTTCTAAGAGCATATGATCTAAATTCCTAAGGTGGAATCTCCTCCAAAGCCTGAGACACCCGTCCATAGTCATCATATTATGGCTTCTCCAATAAACTTACTATTATGATGATTCTCTACAAGAGACAACAACAACCATGGCACTCCCCCTGAGCTTGAGACATCAAGCACATTAATAACATCATTTGTTACCACTAGATTCAATGCTCATATGGTTAGCATCAATTCCAACACACTTGTTTCCACTAGCCATTATACCATGCCAAAATTTCAACACATCTCCTAACCCGATTGTTGTCATAATACCAACACACACTACTACTAGCCATCCAAGAAGTGCCAACTATTCAACACTCCCTATAAAAAGGAAGAAAAACTCATTAGTAAGGGTTCAATTTTCTATTTCAGAGGTTGTAATTTTTTGTAAGTTTTGCAATTTTTGGATATTATGAGATGCATATTATTCTTGAAGATTAATGAAGAAGTTTTTGGTGATTCGAAGCACTTAGATGTGTAGTATGTGATTATTTCTTTGTTTATGATTTCACATTTGTTTCTTTCCTCTCATAAATTAAGTAATTGTATATGCTGGAATTCAAAATTATATTACATATTCACTTATGTTATGTTATGGAAAAATGGTACTTGTAATGTGTGGGATTAAAGACCTTAAAATGCATTGCATGGTTTATGTATCTTGTTTCCTCTATCTTTTTCATGATTCTTCTAGGATTTAGTGTATAAGATCTATCATTAGCCCTCTAAACTAAGTTCCTTTCCTTATATTCCTTCTTTCATCTATACTGCAAAAAACAATGAAACTACACTCTTTATGTGTAGGCCACCAAATCTAAGCATTAATTCTTTAGAATGAAATATTTGCTATGATTAAAAAGAATTTTGCATTGATAAATTTAGTTGAAGAAGATTTAGTCATTTTATATCTAGTTCTTGAGAAAAGCAGACCTATCTTTAAAAACATAATAAGATGTCATAGGCACTAACCTCTACTCAACCTGGGGGTTGTCTCAAGGAACCAAAACATCTTCTAGTGTCATTGTTAGGGAACGAATCAGACTATATTTCTATGCGTGTAAATTTGTGCATTCCTTTGTATGGTGAGAAAAGGAAGTGTGGGTTGATATTTCTCACCTAATAGAGTCTTTAGACTATAACCCTGGATTTTAGGAGGCCTCATACTCATTCATATACTTCTTGGTAAAAAAAATCCTCCTATCTTTGACCCAGAAAGAATTATCTCCAAGAGAATATGGAAAGAAAGAACCCCAAGAACTCCAGATCATGTTTTCTTTTCCCCAAAGATCTCATCTTCTAGTTCTCAGAGAATTGAGATAAATTCTCTTGAAACCTCATTTATGGAGTTGGACTTCTCATAAGAACATTTTCCTCCATTTAGTTTTTTCTTTTCAAAACCAAAGGCTGAAGAAGCTTTTGTTAGCTCTTATCGTTTCACATTTCATACCTTCATTGAAGTTGAGGAAATTAAAGACATACACATTCCTACCACATCTCAAACTTCCACATCCATTTCACATGCAACCTTAGATGTTGTTTTTCATTTAGCCCCTCACCCATATCTTGTAGTAAATCTTCTTCAGCCTCCCTTGCAAAATATGGTTATCTTTGGCCTTTTACTCAATAGATATGCTCCTTTGAGTCTACAATATCCTATAAATGCAATGCCCCAAGAATATATCAAACTCCTGCCTAGATTCATTGGGGAAGATGATGTCACAGTTCAAAGACATATTGAGATCTTTTGTGGATTTGCATAAAACTTGAATGTAGAACACGTAGATGTGGAATTGAGGTTGTTTGTTCAGTGTTTAGATGGAGAGGCTATAAAATGGTTCAAGACCTTGCCAAACAACTCAATAAACACTTCGAAGGAATTAGCGAACATATTTATGCAGAAATGGGGTGAGAAGAAAGGCCATGGATATTTTTTGACTAAGTTTAATGCAATAAAGAAAAGGCCCAATGAATATGTCACTGAATTTATAAAAAATATTTAATAAATTGTATAGCAGCTTGCTGATGAGATTAAAACCCCACAGGAAATAGCTAAGACGATTTTTGTTGGAGCCTTTGAATCAGGTTTTGGGTTTAAACATAGTCACTGATCAATCGAGAAAATGAATTGGCACCCGTTTTTTTGAGGTAGAAAAAAATCACCTAATTCTGAAAAGTGTTGATGCCATAATACACTTTTTTTAAGCATATTTTTGGCATGTTAAATTTTCATATGTATCAAGGAAGAACATTTTTTTTTAGATGTTAGTGATTTTCATGCTGATTTTGAAAAGTGTTGATGCAACATCAACCCCTTTTTCTTAGAGGATTGATTTTTGACACTTTAAATTTTTTAATGCATTCTTCTTCCCGTAAGATTTTTTTTAAGTGTATTTTTGTGTTTGTGTGTTTTCATTTTTCTTTTCAATTTTGTTTGTAATGAAATTTTAATTTTTTCGCGTAGTTAAAAAAATAAAAAAATGGTCAATATTTTAAAGTTACTATTTTCTATATGTTTATGTAATCTTAATTAATATTTCAATGGACATCAAATAATTGTCACTAAAACACAATAATTTTAAACATTTGACAAAAAAAGCACATTTTTTATATAAATAGAATGAAAAAATTACACATTTTCAGAATTTTTGTCAAAAATGACATGTCAAATAAATGATTTTTTGGGAAAATCCTAACATAAAAGCTTAAAAAAAAAAAAAACATTTTTTATGATTTTTATGTTAAAAAATAATAGTAATCACAGGTTTTTTTACAAAAAAAATGATTTACATAAAAATTAAAGTGAAAATCAGATAATACAAATATTGAACATATAACAACAATAATCAAATGTTCATTTTTCTCATAAAATCTCAAAGTCAAAACATTACAAATAAAACTAATGAAGATCTCTCAAAATTGAGTTTGATTTGCAATCATAACTAAAATGTCATCAATAATATCATATAATCCATGTTCATTGTCTTCTTCAGATTCATTATTTTTTTCTTCCACAATATTTCCTACTTGAGTTTCCTCATTTTCCTCTTCTAATGGATCTTTCATGTCTGAAAATCTCCCAAAGTGCCCTTTTCCAATCATTCCATATAATGGTGGTTGAGGTTCCTTTGCCTTTTTTGCCACATGTGATTCATTAAAATCTCCTTTCCTCAAACCAATGTCTTGCATTGCATCTAGAAGAAATTGAAGAGCATTAATTCTTTGTTGAATAAAATATCATTGTAGTGGGTGTCTTTCAATCATAATGCAATTTCTTCCTTTTTGTAGACAACATGCTAGTGGTGTACCTAATCATCAAGCACAAAAACAATATGCAAGTAAATTAGTATAAACACATAAAAACAAAAAAATAAAATATTAAAATTCAATTTTATATAATAAAACTTACCTGAACCTGAAAATAAATCCAAAACCTAGTCTCCTTCATTTGAACATAAATGTATAAGATAGTTAATCAATGTTTGTGGTTTTTGATCAATTTTAACTATCTCTCCTTTTGCATATTTATCCTCATATGTTAACTTTTTTACACTAGCATCATGAACCAGTACCTGGCTATGATTCATTCCATCTACTTGGTTCAAAAGAATGGACTTATAGCTATCATATTTCACCCAACATTCAACATGGATGAACTCACAAGCACTTGTAATTGGTTGATCTCTGGAATAAATAAGATTTGACTTTTATCTGTAACGCACCATAGTAAAAGTTCAATCCACTTGTGCATAAAAAAAAAAATTACAGTAACCAAACATGCAATTTCAATGTCCTACCATGTAAGCTGCATCCTTGAGTTTGATTTTCCCTTAAAGCTTGTTAATAACATTGCAAATTGCATTTATAAATGAAATGTCACAAATCTCCAAAATGGTGATGTTGTGACTTCTTGAAAGCCCATAACCACTTTATTAAAATCTTGGTGTAAGCCTCACTATCATATTCAATGTTTGGGAAATTGAAACCATGAGGAATGTCTGCAATAACCAGGGCATATTCCCTTTTAGATATGAGTTTTGCAATGTCTTTACAGTCACCTTGTATTATTTGATATTGAATAGTGTCCATCCCATTCCAAATGAAATGAGTAAGAGTAGGATCAAGTTCAACATTCCTAAGACGCTGCTTTCTCAGCCTTTCCAACTTAATTTTTTCAATGAAACTTTTGAGAGTATTTGGTACTCCATTCACATCCTTCTTCGACATCTTAATGAAATAAATAAATATAAGTATAAGTAATATAATAAAATAAAATAAAAATTATATGAATAAAATGAATATAAAAATCAACATACCTTTTTGAATGCAAGATAAAAATCTTTAAGTATTGTTGTAGAACTTGATTCTGGGCAATTGAGTACAACATCATTCCAATTCTGTTCATTCAATATTTTAACCATATGTTCTTGTATTTTCATATAAATCTTATCACTGAATAAATAAAGTAAAAATTGTTAATATAGTGATATGTATAACAAATAATACCAACAACAATATGTTATATTTAAAAGAAAATTATAATTCAAGAAAAAGTATAAGTAATTCAACAAACTTACTTTTGAAATTCCGAGCACATTTCTTCCAATGGCAATTCACTTGACTTCACACGACATAATATTGATTTGACTAGTTTGCCATCTTTCACACCTTGCATTGTTCTCCAAGGTGTGATAGTCATATCATGTGGAAGTTGCTTCATTTCAAGACTTTTCTTACTATTGGTACATATTATGGGTTTAGACCTTTTAACCTTCTGATTTTTTATGGAAATATTCTCCCACAATTCAAAAATGTCATCAGTCAATTCCCATATTCCCCTATTCTAAATACCAATTGGAAAATGTCATCTATGCCTCTGAATAGTTTTGAATTTACTTTACCACCTTTTGATTTGATTCTATCCTCAATTTGATAACCCGATTCCATACAACATTCCTTCTAAAAGCTTAAACTGTCTTTTGTCTTATCCCCACCACATTTTTTTAAAAAATCATTATGAATAAATCCGACCCTTTGGATGAAATTTATAGACATTTTATATTCATTATCTGAATTATGATCCCATGCCAATAACTTTGCCTCTATTTCTATTAAACTAGCATAAATGATACATTTCACTGTTTCAAAAAAATAGTTTCGAGGATATTCCTCAATCAATTGTCTGTTGGCCTCTGCTGAATGGTTCCCTCCAATTACATAATATATGTAGTCAAAACATTGCATCCTATCAAATGCCTCCTTATTGGGAACTTGATTTGGATCAACAAGAGCCACATAATCCACCACATGTGCATATGGATAGTACCTAAACAATGTTTTCAAATTATGGACATGTAGGTGATGTGCCTTTCTAATTTGATGTTGAGATTGTCCTTCATCTGACCTATAGAATTGGGTGGCATTAAGCTCAAATTTTTTGCCACCATTAATTAATTTGTTCTTCCTCAAGTGATTCTGAATGGCATTTTGTTTTGTTTTCATAATGCCATCCTCTAAATCAACATCTGGTGTTATGATTTCTTTGTTGCCTTTAGAACTTTCACTTTGTTCTTGATTGTTGCTTATGATTTTAATAAATTCGCCAATTTTTTATTTCTTCTTCTTCCTAGATAACATATATTCTTCTACAAAAATAATCTTCTCATCATCAAGTGGAAGAGCGACATCCATGGGCATTTTTCTTTTCGGTGTTTTATTTCTTTTCTCCTTTTCAACAATAGTTCTAACCTCCTCTTCACTAATGGAAACATATTTCTGAGCTTTAGCTTGAGCTACAACTACCACATTTTCAAAAGAAACATGTTTACCTTTGTTAGATTGACCCACTGTATGGATTCTTTGGTGATCCCCTACATGTACCATTACAATGTCATGGATTGTTGATTTTTGTTTCATTCTCTTTTCTTGTTCTAACTCTATATGGAAATTGTTGATCACATGCATAATATTTGGTTCCATATAATAAATACCCTCCAGCATCATTGAAATACTCTCAGTAAAATCCTATCAAAGAAAATACAAGATGTCAATGATCAATCATTTATAAAAAATTTAATGATCATTACAATAATACATTACACATAAATATAAATAAGCATACTTACAATGTTATTTGAAATGTTGAATGAGCTTTTTCACACAATGGTGTAGATTCTTCATCTGTGTCATACTTGTTCTTTAAGAGACGATATCTAAAATTTTCATGTGACTTGGGAAATTTTGCAAGAACATAAACAGTGTTTGAATTCAGCACCAAACATATGTCTCATACTCTGCCTATCACCTCATACAGTTCACCCATGTAAACCATACCACAATATAGATAGAGATGTGTACTATCATCAAATTCAACATCTTTAACATGCCATGTAAAGTTTGTTTTATTTATTTCTCATGAATTCATCCATTCATAAAGAATCTTTGGTGCACTTGATGGGCTAGTTGGTCAAATTTTATGTTGTTTCTCAGTTCCAATATTTTCGACAGTCTTCAAAGTGTGTCCACCTGCAACTTTAGATGGTGGAATTGTTGTCTTTGTTCTAGACATATTCACATCAACCTTCCTTAATGTCATCTTCCTGAAA
>APFE031225981.1:76546-111279 GCA_000404065.3 Pinus taeda | reverse complement strand
CTTATTTTTTCTCCCAAAAATCCTACAAATTTGTGTTTTTTTCCTTTTCATCTCTATAAAAATATTTTTAAAAAATAGTTTTTTATGTGGTTTTTCCCATAAAAACACAAAATTTCCCTAAATTCCTCTGTAAATAGTCGAGATGGAAAGAAAACTAACGTTTAAAATGCATAAAACTCTAAAATGCATAAAACTCTCATTCGACTCCAAACTTTTTAATAAGACCCAAAAGACTTGATGTGATGTGATGAATAGAAATGATGAATTTTATTTTATAGCGATGATTGTGAGAATGATTTATCGTTTCTTAAATGTGGGATTAAACTTAAAATTAAAATAAAATAATTCATAGTTAATATTATAGCTTTAGGTTAGTTTTCATTTATTATGGGATAAAAAAATATTAATTATAAAAATTAATTTCATTATGGGATAAAAAAAGTATTAAATATAAAAATTAATTTAGTTACATAGTCAATTTTAAATAATTTTAATAGAATTTGTTTTTGAGTTTCTATCAATATTTTCAATAGAAACTAGGGTGAAATTTTTCAAGTAAATTATAGATGAAAATTATGGAGGGAAATATTTAAAAACAAAATATTTTGAGGGAAAAATTTCAGCGAAAGTTTTTGGGGGCAAACTTTGCAGGGAAATTTTGGCGAAAATTTTTGGGGGGGACTTTAGAGGGAATTTCTCAATCTCTAAGTTATATATTGTCATTGGGAGAGAGTGCATTTGTATCATTCGGCATCTTCTGGTTGAAGGTCATGGATTCTTCTAATAGTGAAGTTTTCTTTCTTTAGCATCAACATCTTTGTCATGCAACAACTCTATTCATTTTGATAAATGTAATAGGAATTCTTTCACTATGAATAGAGAGACAAATTTTCCACTTGGTCTTAGTCCTAAGGATAATGAGAGCAACATTGATGAAGGGTAGCAACAAGAATTTCCTGTGAATAGAGAATCAATTTTTCCACTTCCTCCTAATTCTAAGGATTATGAGAAGACCACTGATGGGGAGGGATGAAGAATTTCCAATGTCAAAGTTTCCACATAGTCCTAATCCTAAGGATTATGAGAGCAACATTGATGAAGGGGGTGATGAAGAATTTTTTGAGTCAAAGTTTCCACTTCCTCCTAATCATAAGGATGTTGAGAGCACCACTAATGAAGGGGTGGGGGGAAGGGGAGGGGATAAAAAATCTGTAGAGTCAAAGTTCCACTTCCTCCTAATCCTAAGGATTACAAGATAACCACTGATGAAGGGGGGGATGAAGAATTTTCAAAATTCAAAGTTTCTCCACATAGCCCTAATCCTAAGGATTATGAGAGAAACACTGATAAAGAGGGGGATGAAGAATTTGCAGAGAAAAAGTTTCCACATAGTATTAATCCTAAGGATTATGAGAGCAACACTGATGAAGGGGGGGATGAAGAATTTACAGAGTCAAAGTTTCCACATATTCCTAATCCTAAGGATTATGAGAGCACCACTGATGAAGGGGGGGATGAAGAATTTGTAGAGTCAAAGTTTTCACATATTCCTAATCCTAAGGATTATGAAAGCACCATTGATGAAGGGGAGGACGAGGATGAACAATTTCCAGTAAATAGAGATTCAAATTTTCCACTTAGTCCTAATATTAAGGATTATGAGAGCACCATTAATGCAGAGGAGGATGAATAATTTCCATTAAATAGAAATTAAAAGTTTCCACTTGTTCCTAATCCCAAGGATTATGAAACCACCACTAATGACGGGGAAGATGAAGATTTCCGTGCAAATGATAATTTGACTATGAATAGAGAGTCATATTCTCCACTTAGTCATAATCTTTAGGATTATGCGAGCACTAGTAATGAAGGGGAGGATGAATAGTTTCTTGCAAATGATAATTTTAGAGGCACAAATGTCAATAATGAATTTTCTCTTGGTGAGTGTTTCAAAAGTAGTTGTGGTGGTGATGAATTGAGTCCTCCAAGGGAGGTTTTCAAAAGTAGGGATGAAGATGGTGAAGAATTTCATCTCAATCAAGATTTCAAAAGAGCGGATGTTGGTAGTGAAGAATTTCCTTCATGTGAGGATGGTAATGAATATTTTCCAAGAAATGATGGTGATGAATTTTCTAACTATCTTCTTCAGTCTAATATTCCTCTTACTAATGATCAAAATGCTTCTGTAGATAACAATGAAATGAGGGAGACGTTGCAAGCAAATATTGCATCTAGGAATAGGAGTAGGATTTTTCATATCAATCCCAAATATTCCAATTATACAAGGGTTAGGACATAATATCTCACAAGTAGAAGTTATGTCGATGATCTGATTTCAAGTGAATGTTGTCGAAAGGATTGCTTGAAACATATGGATTTCAATTTTTCTTTGGAGCAAAGGAAGAAATATTTGTCAATGAATAAAAGCATGCAAAATTCATTTTTAGTGGGTTGCATGCAATCTACACTAGCATGTTATGATTATCATATTGGGAATGTATTGATCTATAGAAAGGCTTTCAAAATGTTGCATTCAGTTGGTAATTTTGCATTCAAAGTGTATGCCAGATAAAAACACAATACATATTCCAAATAATTTCTCAAGACGAGAAATCTACAACTTATACAAAGAATATGGTGAAGGTGTTGAAGGAGATGGTAATTTTATTACATATTCATATTTTACAAGGATATGGAGGAACAAATTCAACAATGTTTTTATTCCTAAGAAGACAAGGGTGGGGATTTGCAGTACATGTGCTTCTCTTAAATAAAAAAGAGATAAATTTCAAGGGGCAGAAAGAGGTATGCATTCATAACATTATTTTTAAAAATTGGATAGTTATCAACTATGAAAATATATTTATAATATATTTCTTTTATTTTGTGTAGATTCCATTGTCAAAGCACTTCAAGAGCATCACAATTAGCAAACAAGTGAAAGACAAAAATTGTATAAACATAGAAAAAAGTGTTATGATAATCCAAATAAATATTTGGGTTTGATAATTGATGGTATGGACAAAAAGAAAACACTTATGCAACATTTTGTCCGCACACCAAAAGATTTACAGGAAGAAAATTTTATTCAGTTTCACTTGGTTGGTTGTATGGTATTTAACGGGAAGATGTTGCCAAGGGTTTACTTCATAGCCTCAAATATTCATAATTATGCAAATCTTACCATAACTATAATCCATGATGTGTTTTCTCATTGGTCTGGTATTCTTCCTGAAGTTTTGTATCTCCAATTAGACAACACAAGCCGTGAGAATAAAAATCAAGTTCTTTTTGGATATCTAAACATGCTTGTTCAATTGGGAATTTTTAAAAAGTTAAAGGTTGGTTTCCTTCTTGTTAGGCACACTAATGACCATATTGATCAGATGTTTAGTCGTTTTTCATTAACATTGAGGAGAAAGAATGTTGGGAGCCTTCCATCATTAATTGAATGTATTAAGAAACCATACGTTCCAGAGCCTGTTTTTCATGTGATGGAGGAAACTATTGGCATGCGAAGGTTTATTTTGGGATCGCATGGTGAGGAGAAATGCATTGAACAACTTAATGACATTGGCTTCCAACATCAATTTTGTATCAAAAAAATTGATGGCAAAACACTTATATAGGGCAAGAAGTATTCAACTATCGCAGAATGGTGGTCGTCATCAGGTTTAGCATTTTTGAAGTGCATTCTAGATCATCCAATATTTGCATAAAAGATAATATTATTACAATCAGTTGCTGAACTCAATAATGCACGAGGGCATAAGAGAGAGATAAATTATTATGAATGTCTAAAAGAAATAAAAAAATGTATTAGATATACATCTGACTACTTTGATGTTGTTGATTCAGTTTGGTGGGAGTCTTTTTTCAATGATCAAAGTGATATCATCTCAATATCAGGAAATGAATATACACTTTTGAAGACTCCATTTATTTGGCCTCAAAATATGCTAAATGAACGGGAGGAAAGACACATTGTTGAACAAAAACAATCTCAAGGCGTTATCAATTCTCAACAGGAAGACGAAAGATAAGTATATTTTGGTTCTAGAAGATCACATGCACAATGTGACACCATGGAAGACATTTACAGGGGTTCTATGCAGGATGTTAAGGAGGGTTGCATGATAACATTATTAGTAGATGGAGATCCACTTAGCTATCCATTTTGGGTTGCGAAGGTTATAAAAGTCATTAAAGAAAATGAAGATACTACAGTTGTTGAGGTACATTGGTATGCCAAAAATACCCACCCATTCAATGGTGTGTACAAGCAAGAGATGGTAGTTAATAAACAAATTCACAGAAAGAGAAAAAGAAAGGGTACAAATAAAAATCATCGCCGCACAAACCTATTAAAATTGGAGGATGTTGACATACTTGTCTATGACTTCAATTTAACAAAGAGAGGAACTCTTCACTTCAAGACCATAGATATTTTGAAGTTGCTACCAGAAGGAACAGTGTTGAGATGGGAGTTTGTTGAACCTAGCCATAGATCAGAAGACTTTTGAAAACTGAAATGGTGGCCATGCATGTTGATCAGATGGGGCTCTAGTTGTTGAAAGAGAAGAATATGGGTAATCCTCATCTGCATCCAGTCATTCATCTGAAGATGTAGATTCTAATTGTGTGCCAGATCCTATGGATGATTTTGAATAAATTTCTTAGACATTTCATGTAAATGAAGTTTGCACGGTAACTTGAAATAAATATTTTGACTTCCATGTGATCTTACATGAATTTATGAGTCATTTCTATGTTTGTTGGATTTAATGTTTTAATTAAAAGAAATTCATGTCTTTAGAGATGTTTGCATGGTAACTTGAAATAAATATTTTTGACTTTCATATGATCTTACATGAAGTTATGGGTCATTTCTATGTTTTTTGGATTATATGCTTTAATGTATGTGATATTCAATCTACTAAAGTTGATATTTTGATTAAAAGTAAATAAATATTAGAAATTAATGTTGTTTTTTTTTAATTATACTGTGATATTTCCACGATATTATTTATTGTTATCATTTGGTATAATATAGTTTTAAAATTGTTGAAATCTTAATGCCTCTTTAAAAAGAACACTTCATTTTGATGGTTGTTTTTTAGGTTTTTCTTACAATAGGATAAGTTGTATTAGGCTAAAATTTGAAAAGAGCTATAGTTTTATCCTTTGAAATAAATATTACTCTTGGAATAATGAATCTTTCATTTACTTGTTCATTTTTTAAATTGTTTTAGTCATATAATTTGTCCATAATTTCATGGTTAACATGTGTTACAAAATGAAGGTTTTTAATTAGAAGGTTGAAAATTTGTCAAAATGTTAAGGTGTTTCTGAATTATGATATTTTATCTTTAATGCTATGGTTGAAAACAATTACAATTTCAAGGTTTTTTAGAGTCAATATATTTTATCTTTAACTCCATTGCTAAAAATTACTCTTGGAATAATGAATTTTTCATATACTTGTTCATTTTAAAAGTTGTTTTAGTCATATAATTTGTCCATAATTTCATGGTTGAAATTTGTTACAAACTCAAAGTTTTTAATTACAAGGTTGAAAATTTGTCAAAATGTTCAGGTGTTTTTGAATTGTGATATTTTATCTTTAATGCTATGGTTGAAAACAATTACAATTTCAAGGTTTTTTAGAGTCAAGATATTTTATCTTTAACAACATGGATGGAAAAAAGTGGAATTATAAAGATTCGAGACATGATATTTTATCTTTAACATCATGTCCGAAAATTGTTGGAATTTTACAGTGTTTCAAAGTTCATATATTTTATCTTTAACTCCATTGCTAAAAATTACTCTTGGAATAATGAATCTTTCATATACTTGTTCATTTTTAAAAATTGTTTTAGTCATATAATTTGTCCATAATTTCATGGTTGAAATGTGTTACAAACTAAAGGTTTTTAATTACAAGGTTGAAAATTTTTCAAAATGTTAAGGTGTTTTTGAATTATGATATTTCATCTTTAATGCTATGGTCGGAAATAATTACAATTTCAAGTTTTTTTAGTGTCAAGATATTTTATCTTTAACAACATGGATGGAAATAGTTGGAATTATCACAGTTCGAGATAGGATATTTTATCTTTAACATCATGTCCGAGAATTATTGAAATTTTACAGTTTTTTAAAGTCTGGATATTTTCTCTTTAACTCCATTGCTAAAAAATGTCAAAATTGTAACCCGATATTTTTTTTTGTTATTCCAGAATAAACAATTTTTTAAGGGTGTTTGTTTTATCCATTTTTCAAAACAAAAATGGTTTTTACTTCAATTTAAAAAAATGTTGAAAATTTACCCAAAAAAAAAACATCGTTCTAGCATAAACAATTTTCATTTTTGGGTTGTTTTTTCATGTTTTTTGGGGGTTTTTGGCTCAAGTACCCATTTTGAGGTAATAGTTCCCGTTTGATCTGTAATTATGTTTTAACTCTTATAGAAATGAAATCCCTCACATTGGACCATATCTAGATTGATGCTCTAGAAGTAGAAGCAAGCTTTGCATTAGCAAGGACGTTGAAGGGAAAGGGAGAACATAGTGATAGTAGATGGGGAAAAAGGAAGTCAGTTCCTCTAGTCAAGTCAAGGAAACACATGAGAAGAAGTTGGATGAGATGAATAAGTTGATTAGAAACCTCTCAAAAAAGTTAGCGAAGTTAGAGTTGGAGAAAAAAAAACTCCTCTATAGATACAAAAAGGTCCCAACAAAAACTTCAATCCCCAATATAGGAGACCTCCTTTGCAAGTCCTATAAAGAGGAAGAAAATACCAACAAGACAAAATACAAACTCCCTTGTATATAGAATATGATCCTAAGGTAAGGCATTGAAGATGATCTTGATGTTTGGGAGAATCAATACTCAACTTTGTCAGAATAAGAGCACGAATAGAAATATAGGGAGGAGAGGAGGATGATCCATATGTTCCCTTGGATAAATAATAAATAGATGCTTACTGTAAGAAGTTTGTTGATTTCATGCAAGCAGAGTTTCATCTAATATATGAATTGAGGTTTAGAAAAATATCTTGAACACAAGACCAAAATGAAGAACCTTCCCAACCTACCACCCCCAAACAAATTGATAAGGGGAAACATCTTGTTAGGTTTGATCCCGCAACCAAAGGAGAAACTTCCCACCCCATCCACTCTAATTTTGAATCTACAAATATAGAACAATCGCCAATATAGACCAAGCAAGTGTGTCAAGAAAATAAAGAGCCAATTGAGCCAGTAAAAGGGGGAAGTAATTCCTCATCCTTTACTTTACAAAAGAAGTTGGAGAAGGTGAATATATTTGTTCCATTAACTGAATTACTAAAACAACCAGCCTATAAAAGACAATTTTTTGATTTCATGGATGCGTCTCATATTGCCTCAAGGCAAGACAATTTGAATTTGCAGAAAGAGAGGCTTGTGGTCATGTTTGGCTCACGTGTGGAGGAGAAAGACCCTTCCACACCTCCATTCTATGTTACATTAGTAATTCATGATTTTTTGTTACATAATTGTATATTGGATTCAGATGCTTCTCATAATCTAATGCCTTTCTCTATCATGGAGCAATTTGGCCTGAAAATAACAAAACCACATAAGGAATTATACTCCTTTGATTCCAAAAAGTTAAAGTGCCTTGGGATGATTAAGGATTTGGTGATTAATCTGGCTCAAGTCCCAATGAAGAGTGTAGTAATGGACATTGTGTGCAAAAATTCCAGCAAGATTTTTTATGCTTCTTTCCAGGTCATGGGGAATGAAGCTTAGGGGGTCCATTAAATTAACCTCACATATACCAATATCCCAATGTTTAGTGGAGAAGAATTCAGACTATACAGAGAATCCAAATTTGTAAAAATTGTCACTAGGGTAGAAAACTCCAACAACACTCTAGTACATGGCCAAGAAAAATATTTTCCATGCCTTTTGTTAGAAATGGATGAACGAATTATGGAAGACACCCAAGTGAAAATTCCCTTACAAATCAGTAAGTAGCAAATGAAAGTTGACTATGTTTGGAAGTTATACTTTGATGGAGCCTACTCTATGGAAGGAAATGGAGCAGGAGTCTTGTTGATATTCCTCGAAGGTAATCTCATCCCTCTCTCATATATGTTGGAATTTGACATTACAAATAATATTATTGAATATGAAGTGTTAGTGTTGGGCCTACAAGCTACTAGAAATATGAAAATTGAATGTTTGATAGTTTTTTGGGATTCTGAACTGGTTATAAAACAAATTAGGAATCATTGTCAAACCAATCATCCCATGTTGAAATCCTACATAAATGAGGTATGTGACCTAAATGAAAATTTATTTTTGGCATATAATATTCAATTTCTTCCCAAAGAGAAAAATCAAGAGTTTGATTCTGTATCAACAACAGCTAACACTTTTAAGCCACCACAGAATCCCTTTCTTAGGTATGAAGTTGAGGCCAAGTGCAGATCCTCACTGCCATACAATGTAAAATATTGGCAGGTATTTTAGGAAAAATATCAGATTAAATTCTTTATGGAAGTAATTGGAGAATTTTATAACTCTGTAATAGAAAAAAAGGATGAAAATATAGAGGAAATTGAAGGAGATTAACAACATGTGCCTTGGGAGGAATCTATGGGCGAGTAGAAAATTTTGCATTTGAAAAACGTAATCCCAACTGGGACATTAGTTCTATTGGAAAGGTTGTTTGATGTTAATGATGTGGCATTCAAACCATCCAACAAGGAGCATGAGGAGGATATAGATGATTGTAACATCGGCATAGAGCAACAACCTAAACTAAATAAGTTGGTGAAGGGGATCCTAGAAGAATACAAACAAATGTATCTTGACCTGTTCAGGGAATATGTTAATACTTTTTCCTATTCCCATGATGATTTAAAGACTTATGATATTAGCATCATACAACATATGATTCCTTTGAAATAAGGAGTTAAACCTCATAAACATAAGCTTAGGAAAATGAATCCCCTGCTTCTCCCCTTGATAGAGAAATAAGTCAAGAAAATGCTGCAAGATAAGATCATGTTACGATTGAGATACTCAAATTGGGTGGCTAATCTGGTCCCTGTTGGGAAGAAAAATGGAGAGATCAGATTGTGTGTTGACTTTAGGAACCTGAATAGGGCTTCTCTAAAAGATAACTATCATTTTCCCAAGATGGATTATATTTTGCAAAGAGTGGTGGGATCATCGAGATTTTCCATGATCAATGGCGTAATGGCCCATGGTTAAAAGTCCATGTAATAAAAGTTAATAAAGGAAAAATAAGACCATGGTTAAGGGACACATATTCCAAGTTAAATGTTGCACAAGACATCCTAGTGTGGGTGTTCATTCGGTTTATTATGGCGAAGGAAATTGGCAAAGGAAATTAAAAAGGCATTAAAAAGTAAAAGAGGCATTAATTGGCACATTTATTTATGAAAATAATGGAAATTAGGAGAAAAAGAAGGTGAAAGGTCACAGGTTACATGTGAGGAGGAAAATTAAGGAAAATAATGGAAATTGAAGAAAATAGAGGCCTTGTTGATAAAAAGGATTATGAGGATCAGTGGGAAAGCTTGGTCAGTTCAGTTTTGGAGCTCTCTTGTTATTCTCTCTCTCTCTCACTCTTGGACACTTAGAGTTTTCTTGGATAACTTTGGCATTGGATCAAGAAAGGAAAGAAGGAAAGAGGAAGGAAGGAGAAAGTAAGGAAGAGCATGAACAAGCAGCGACATCAGTATTCTTTGCATGTATCAATTTGCGTGTGTGTTTTCCTTGCTAGATTTTGCATGCATGGTATTGCATGTGGTTCTTTTTTTGTTATGGCATGGATTTTTCTAGGTGTGACAATGTTTTCAACCTAGCCTTTCCATTTCTAGGTAGCCATGGTGTGACGGGGTTTTTGTTTTTTAGTTGAGCTAGATTGCTAGATGGATTTGAAGTTGAGTGAGGTGGATCTCCAAATGATATATCACATGGCCTAGTGGTCCCTGAACTGGAATGTGGATCACGATAAATCAACTTGCCTAGTAACCCTTGAGCCATATTATGGGTTGCATAAAGCTAGGATTTTGTTGCCTTGGTGGGCCTAGGAATCCTTGCCAGTGAATGGCAGGATATACGGTAAAGCCTAGAGGTGGTTTCCCTTGATTAGGCGTAGGAATCCTTTCTGGTGAATGGAACGATATACGGTAAATCCTATAGTGTTGTGTCTCAGTGTAAGGCCTAGTGATCCCTGGATTGGACTGTGGATTGCAATAAAGCCTAGGAGACTAGGAGACATGAAAATTCCTCACAGTGTATATGGATAGATCTGGTGGCATCCATGCTTGTTTGGCTTAGTGATCTGGTGAATATCATGGTAAATCATGTTATTACATGTTTATTGTGTTGACCTAGTGATCTGGGATGGATTACGGTAAATCCTAGTTTCTATTGATGAGGGTGAGGTGGTTTATCCTCGAGATGCCTTGGTTGGTTATTTTGGTTTGAGTCCCACATTCATGTTTAGAATATGGCATGGGGGTCAATGGATGAAGAGAGATTTGGCTCAGCCATTCTATGGTCAGGTGAAATGTGGTAATCCAATCCCGGGTTTGGATTTTTCATCATCAATATAAAGTTATTTTTTCTTGTATTTCTATGAGTATTATATTGGTTTATATGTGGATCATATGGTTGTGATTTCCTTGGTATTTTCGTTGCTATTATGTTGGTTATGTATATGTTTTGTGACAATATCTATGTATGGATCTCATCATGTTTTTACTTGTAAATGAATGAGCAATGTATCTATGACCTAATAGATGATAATGTAGCAAATGATGTAATGAAACAATGCTTCACAGTGATTCTATGATAAGTATGAGACCCTTATGTTCATATCTGTTATTTAAACCTGTAGATTTCATTCATGCCAAGTGTTTGACAAAATGTTAGTCCTAGTTAGGGATGGTTAGGCTCAGTCCTAGAGTTAGTTTTTGGTTTATTAGTCTTGTCATCATGTGTTTAATGGATTCTAGAAGCTACAACAAGTTTTGGGTAGTGGCCAAAATTAAGGTTTTGAAAATTGCCTTAAATTCCTTGGACTCTGGCATAGGTCTGCTGGAAATAGTCCCTAGATGCAGGCATGAAGGCTTGTGGGAGCATCCAAAGGTATATGGACGTTGGAATGCACATAGAATGGGAGTGTCTAGAGGTTTAATAGCTTAAAAACTCAGTGGGACCTAGGGGCAGGATACCTAGGTGATTGGGATGGCTCTTGGGGGTGTTTTTGCTAATGTGGAAGGTATGTTTATTTTGTTTTTGTTGATTCCACTTCCTTAAGGTCACATAGGAGGTTGAATCCCATCATAGTAGCCTCTTGTCACATGTTTACCCAGGTTGGCCGGTTACTTGGGTAGATGTGGGAGGAGGGTGTTACAGAGTGGTATCAAAGTAGGTTGCGCTCTCTTTGGTTCATATCTAATACCACAAAGTGGTATCATAGCATGGTTCACCCCTCAAACTGGATGGGCAGTGTGTTGGTGATGCATTCATGTCGGTTGCATATGTTTCCTTATGCTTGTAGTCCATGTGGTTGTTTCATTTGCATGGTGTTGATCATGGTTGTAGTGATGTTGCCATGTGAAGTTGATGATGTTGATGTTAGGATGTGTTAGTCATGAATGCATGTTAGTTGTATATGAATTTTTTATGCATGTCAGTGTCTATATGTTGTTATGCATGCATTTTCATGGTGAAGGTTGCTGTGCATGAGGTCATTGTATGCAATTAGGTCATCATGATGATATTAGTATGTTATGATGCTAATGTGTTGGTTGAGATAGAGTAGGAGATGCAGATCATTAAAATGAAGTTGCAACATTGGACCTTGAGGCAAGAGCATGTCATCATACAAGGCATGCAAGTATGTTAATTAATGGATTTTTATGTTCATTAGGGTTATATACATGTTTTCCATTTTATTGATTGTTGTGGTTACATACATGATAGATGCTAGTTGATTAGTGTAGTCATATGTTCATGTGTCATATGGTCATGAATGATAGTAGCTTGTGATTGTATGCATTGTTATTATTGTTTTGTGTTAGATAACTTGATGATTATGTTATATGTTATTGAGGAGTATGTTATAGGTTAACTTGTTCTTGTTATGTGATAGTTATCTTGATGGTTAGGCTATATGTTGTTGATGAGCATGATATATAACTTGTTGTTTCTATATGCTAGTAACTTGATGATTAGGGTTATTACATTAAGGTATTGATGTTATATGTATCATACTAAGTTGGATTGGCCTATGAAAATGGTTAGGGTTATGACATTCATGTATGAGATAATATGTTGTGATATTATGTCATACTAATCTAGATTTATCGTACATACGTGATTGCTATGCATGAAAGACAAACGTTTATGAGTTTAAGATGTGAACATGTTAGTTAGTTAGTTACTGTTATGGATATCGTGATCTTATTTTTGCTTGAGTTGATGTGTTATAAAGTTATATTGTGCTAACTAGATTGATTGTGCACACAAGATAGCCTCCCCTGAGATAGATTAAGGTATGTGTTTGCTTATGTCATACATTTGGTGTTTGAATGTTTGATTATGTCATCTAGTTGATTAATTTAACATGGTATGTTTACAAGTTGGTTGGATGTTTGATTAATTGCATGATATGAGTATGTGTTTGCATGAAGAAATGATATTGTTTTAAGTTGGTTGTACTAACACATATGTGTTGGGACATCTGATATGTACTTGAGTGTAGTAGGTGATAGTTGTAGCATTATGTCTAAATACTATGAATTGACTATGGATTATGACATGATTATTAGTCTTGGTAAAGGTTTCTTTCAAATTGATTGATATGATTGTCTTGATATTTGGAGCAAGTGGTTTACATGTGTAAACAGTTGTAGGGAAAGTCCTTGATATTAGCATGACAAGGTAACAATTGATATGTTTACATAACTAACAATTGGGTGATGTGACAATACATAGTAAGACTCAATTTCAACCAAGTTAAAAGGTAAAAGAAAGGAATTGGGCAAGAATTGCTTTGGCTATGTTTGGAAACCCTAATCCCAAAAAAAAGAGTTCTTTGCATACAGGAGGTCTTCTTAACCTTAGTTTTGTCTAACATTATGAAGATATGTGTTATATTAATGTATTTTTCAAGTATAACAGTTGGTTCTAGTTATGGGAGTCCCTTGAGAGATGGCGTGGATGTGTTCAGTTGCAGGCAATGTGCTTGGCACAAAAAGATAAGATAAATGTTGTATTTCTATGTTGATTTATGCACTGGCAGTTATGTGTTTATGGAAATATGATGTAGCAGATTGCATGACAAGGATACTTCCATGAAATTTTGAAAAAGGCTTAGCTTGGACTTTCCCTTGGGGTCTTTTGGAACCATGGGGATTGAGCCATGGTGTTTTTTGCTATTTTTGTGCTTCTGGTGTTTTGTGATTTTTTGTGATTGATTATGGATTTTTTTATGTCTAGTATATGGCCATATCGCTTTGTTTATGGTGTCATATTGCTATTGGTTTTCATGCTTTTCTCTTTCTTGTTTCTTGGTATTTCCTTTTATGTTTTGAGAGTTCGTGGAATTGGTTTTGGAAAGAGGAAAGTTAATGGAGTCCGGGAGAGTTGTCTAGTACCCAATAGGTAATGTAAGGCTTGGATGAATCTTAGTGCATGTACAAGGGTAGCTGAAGGCAAGGATATAACAACTAGTTGGATTGGTTAGGTCCATTGGTATAAATGCGCGATGGCAGGACAATCATGAGAAAACTAATCAGCAAAGGTAAAGTAAATACATTTGAGGCGTCAGATCCCTTGGCTATGTTGGTAATCGTTGTTCTAAATGTTGTGCATGTTGTGAGCATATAAAGGGAGTTCACTTAACCTTGACCTTATGACATTTGGTAATTATGTTGTGATCATGATTGTGTCGACGTATATATATGTATACACGTATGTATGTATGTGTGTCATTTTCTGATGAGATAATGAATGTTTTGTGCTAATGTTATATATATGTATGTATGTATGTATATATCTATGTCATTGTTTGACAGGTTCATTAGGAGTCGTTCTTGTGGAGGAATGATTTCTTATGTAGGTGAATAACATGAAGAGATTCTTGGTTCATGAGTAATTAAGTGGAAAGAGTAACCTGATAGATCTCTGAGGTTAGTATCATGTGGGTATGAATTGATATTATGTGATTATACTATGTCTATGTTTATGTTATGGATAGGTTAATGCTGAGAGATACATCAGCAGAATGAAAACAGCGTGATCCACAACATGCTAAGATAAGCATGGATGGTGGAGAGACACTGGAAGCAAGGTTTCTTGGTAGAGACGGTGTGGTTTTGGATGTGTGGTACAATTGTTGTGCATATTTTGTACATGTTGCATTCGTGATATTGTGTGTGCATGCGGTGTTGTGTATATATAGTGTGTGTACATGTTTTTTATGTAATGTTATGTATAGGGTGGTACAAATAGTGTTGTGTGAATATTGCATATGCAGTGTTGGGTATAGATTTCTATATACTTGTTGGATATGCGGTGTTGTGTACATACTGTAATCTGCACGTGATGGATATGCAACGTTGTGTGCATATGGTGTTGTGCGCATGTTGGATATGTAGTGTTGTGTACAGATGATGTTATTTACATGTTGGATATGAAGTGCTATGTACATGTGGTGTTGAATGCATGTTGTACATATGGTGTTATGTACATATGGTGTTGTGCGCATGATTGTACAAGTGGTGTTGTGTGCATGTGGTGATGTGTACATGTTGTACAAGTGCCATTTTATGCAAGTGGTGTTGTGTACATTTTGTGCATGTGGCATTGTGTACATCTAGTGTCGTGTACATGTCATGTATGTGGTACTATCTACATGTGGTATTGTGTACACATTGTACAGGTGGTGTGGTATACATGTCACATTCTGTACACTTTGTGCAGGTGGTGATATGTGCATGTGATGTTGTGCACACGTCGTGCAGGTGGTGTTTTGTACATGTTGTACTTAGGGTACTAGTGTACATTTAGTATTGTGTGCATGTTGTACATGTTGTGTTGTAGGCATGCAATACTATGTATGTGCATTATGTAGTCGTGGTGTCGTGACATGTGTATTTGTCGTGTTGTACTTTGTGTACATAAATGTATTGTGTTGTGGTGTACACCGGATGTAGGAGTATGTATTGTGTTGTGTTGTATATGGGGTGTAGGTGTATGAGTGGTATGTCAAGGGTAGATGAATGTATTGCATGGTGTTGTATGTCGTATGTGGTTGTATGTGTGTGATGCTGATCCAGGTGGATGTTGGTGGCCACCCACCTATCCCACTTGGACCCCCACAACTATCTCTTTTAGTCTTTCATTTTCCTTAATTGTAGCACAATTTACTATTTTTAGCAGTTTTTTGGGTCCTGAACTTTCGGAGCCTATTTGAGGCCCTAAACGACATTTTTTGGGGAAAATAGAGAGCAATATGGATTATATACCAATTTTTCTCTTCTCAAAGTTATAGTAATCAGATATATCTTTCTAATGAGCTATTGTGCATGTCAAACGGAGATAGTATGCCAAAGTTACGACCCTGGGAAGTTGATGTACCAATTTACCCAAACGGGGCCCACAGTTTGGCGTTTCATCTTCTAGGGTTAGGTTTTTGGATGTTTAGGGTTTTCAATTATTTCTCAACAATAAATAGGCCTTCAAGCCTCATTGTAACACAGCTCAGAGGCATGTATCCACTACATCTCTACTCAGAGATAAGCTACCATCTCCCTAGGTAGTTTATTTCCATTTTTGTTTGTAAGCATATTTCAATATTTTACAATAATGAAATGAAGTATTAATTCCACTGCATATCAATATTTATGGTTATCTCTGTAATTTGTTGTGTTCCTGTTTAGATTTGGATCAGTGGTATCAAAGCGGTCTGCTCTTTCTCTGTCCTTATTTGCATGTCCCCAATGAGGTCGAGATATAAGGAGTTAGGGCTTGAACTGGTCGAACCTTTGCAAGACCAAGCTCACAAATGTCGAAAGCCTCCCAAGGTGGATGAAAAGAAAGATGAGGTGGCAGAAGGTCTTATCAAAATCTTGCTCGAAGAGGTCCTCGAGCAACAAAGGAACGCGATGATGGACAACTTTTCCCAGATCCTTCAATGGTTACCCAGAGGCAATGCATCAGCTTCCAATAGCTACTCTAGAAATGCCACACCCTTTAAGGTGCAATTTAATTTTGAAATCCCCATCTTCGAGGGTAAA
Source organism: Pinus taeda (assembly GCA_000404065.3). Classification (NCBI taxonomy): domain Eukaryota; kingdom Viridiplantae; phylum Streptophyta; class Pinopsida; order Pinales; family Pinaceae; genus Pinus; species Pinus taeda. The sequence goes on along the minus strand of APFE031225981.1, from coordinate 94,943 downwards.
ATAGATTCATATGCCATGGATAAATGGTTAAATCTACTAGAAGGATATTTTTCTGTTCATGATTTTTCTAGTCGGGAAAAGATTATTTTCGCTCTTCTCAAAGCAACCCTCCGCGTCAAGGACTAGTGGGAAACCTACTGCGAGTAGAAGGATGAAAGTACGAGCTCGTTGTTTTCAGCTACACCCACTTGGAATTCATTCTGGGATGCCATCAAGGAGTAGTACTACCCTGTCAAAATTTATGAGGACAAATACATCAAGCAGACCACGCTGCGACAGGGAAGGGACCAAGATGTCCCAGAGTTCACAAACATTTTTCAAACCCTTCTCATGCAGTTGGGTATCAAGGATTCTGAGCTGAATTTGGTACTTAAATACCACGGCTTCCTACATAGGTACATCCAGGAAGAGATGGAGTTCCTAAACATCTCCTCACTTGGCACAGCGTACCAATACGCTGTCAAAATCGAGCAGAAGTTCAAACAAAAGAAGCAATACTTTGGATCTTCGAATCGTAAGCAAGAAAAATGCTTTCCCAATCGTAGAACCAAGGACAAATCCAAGACAAGGCAACCCAAGGCAACCCGTCGAAGCCACAAGAAAATAACAACACCACGAAGTTGAAGAAGGACACAAGAAAGTGGTGTGAGTTCCATAAGAGCTGCACTCATAACACAAGTGAGTGTAGGACCAAGCAGCCACTGGTGGCCGTGTTGAAGGCTTCTGAATCATATGCATGTTCCAATCCTGAATCAGAACCCAACAAGGGGAATGGCAAAGGGAAGCAAATCATTGACGCGGAGCCCAGCGCCACTGTTGCCACTGCCAAGATCCAGAAGAATGAGCCCAACGATCCAAAGGAGGGGGAGTGTATTTTCCACTCATAATATGGGTGAAGGGTTCTCCACTACAATTCATTGTCGATAGTGGCAACCAAAAGAACCTCATTTTAGCAAAGATCGTGAAGTGATTGGGCCTACCGAATACACCACACTCGCAACAGTACAATATCGGGTGGCTTCACCAAAGATGAGATCTTCGAGTTCGCTAGTAGTGTCGCCTTCCCTACAACATCAACCCCATCACAGATGAGGTATTGTGTGATGTTACACCTCTGGATGTTTTTGATGTATTATTAGGCCAACCATACTTATGGAGGCGACATGTTGTGTATGAATCAAGGCCTAACATTGTTATTATTTATTTGGGTAATTCATTATATAGGATACCGAAGGTAGCCCCACCTACACCACCTCTTTGATCACTGCTAAGAAAGGCAGGAAGCTCATCTCACATACTAGGAAATTTATTTTCTGTCTGGTTTGGTCCCAAAGTAAGGGGAAGATCATCGCCACATCCATGACTCGAAGGGTTCCCCCTCACAGCAGCAGCAACAAAGGGATACGGTCATGAAATAACATAGGAAAATCTTCTCCTCACCCACAGGGGTACCACGAAATTTTCAAGTGCACAAAAAAGTCTGGTTGCATTTGCAGAAAGAATGCCTTACAAGATCCCATCAGAAGCTATGACCACTCCGACATGGTCCTTACACCATTACCAAGGCTGTTGGAAACAATGCTTTGGAGCACAGTATTCCTCCATTCCTTCACTTGCACCGAGTGTTCAATATCGACCGTCGTCGACCATGCTTCCCACCATATCTGGACAGAACAAAGATTGCAGAACAACTCACCAAGGACCCAGCTCAGCAGAAGCTTCCTCATCTTGAGGAGGAACTCAACGCAATGGGGACCATTTCTTCCTAAGGGTGCGAGGAATGATCTAGGTGGATGTTGGTGGCCACTAACCTATCCCACTTGGACCCCCACAACTGCCTCTTTAAGTTTTTCAGTTTCCTTAATTGTATCACAATTTACTATTTTTAGCAGTTTTTGGGGTCCTAAACTTCCAGAGCCATTTTGAGGCCCTAAATGATGTTTTTTTGGGAAAATCGTGTGCAACATGGGTTATAAACCAATATTTCTCTTCCCAAAGTTATATTCCTCGGATAGATATTTCTAACGAGCTATTGTGCACGTTAGGCAGAGATCGAATGCCAAAGTTACGACCCTGGGAAGTTGATGTACCGGTTTACCCAAACAGGGCCCACAGTTTGGCGTTTCATCTTCTAGGGTTAGCTTTTTGGATGTTTAGTATTTTCCATTGTTACTCAACAGAAAATAGGCCTTTGAGCCTCATTGTAACACAATTCAGAGGCATGTAACCACCACATCTCTTCTCAAAGATAAGGTACCATCGCCTTAGCTAGTTTATTTCCATTTCTGTTTGTAAGCATATTTCAGTATTTTACAGTGATGAAATGAAGTATTATTTCCATTGCATATTTGTATTTATGTTTATCTCTATAATTTGTTGTGTTCCTATTTAAATATGGATCAAATGCACACTATGTGTATGTGCACATGGTTGAGGAGACAACACTGGGTGTTTGTTGGTTGTGGCAACCGATCCGGTGTGCATACAGAATAAGGAAAAAGGTAGAATCTAAGGATTGCTTAAAGGATAAGTATCAGTATTTTATTTCAATTTTATTGTGCATGTGATTTATGATTCCGGTCTATGATGATTATCTGTGATCTATGATTTTGGTTTATGATGGTTACATGAGATTTATGATTTTGATCTATGATGGTTGAGTTTGAGCTAACTGGATGTGATATGTTTATTCATGATGATTTGATCAAACATTTAGTTTAACTATTGTGACAAGAAGTAAATAGGATTGCAAGTGTACCTTATTGAAAAGCTACCAATGAGGTATGATTTGAATTTATTTCAATTTATTTTAAATATAATGGAAGTTATGTGCTTGGTACAGGAAGCACATAAATTCTTGGTTGGGTGGTTGAAATTGACTACAAGAATTAGTACTAGCAGTGAAAGGAATTGAATAGGCAGCAGTATGCTGGTAAAGTACTTTAGGAGTAGGACCATTGTGGGACACTGGTACCCAAAAGTTTCCATTGATTTCCATGAGCATGCTATGAACGATATGATGGTTTTGAGGCAGGTATATGCCTTAGTTGTTTGACCTCCGATGCGAGGAATACTTGCCAAGGGATGGATCATCAGAGATAGGGGATGTTGGGGAACTTGTAAGGTGAGTGATTGCATGGAAGGGGCTGACTGAATTGCCCAAGGGACTATGTAGCAGAGAAGGGAAGGTTAGAGATATATTTGATTTGATCATTAGCATTTATATATGGAATCAGATGCATGTTGGGAGTGCTCCCTGGAACAATGAGTTGATAATTGTTCGTTGAAAGGACAAGTGGTGCAGGATGATAGTGTTGGAAATTGGATGCAGTTTGACTGTGGCAGTGGATCTTGGACTTCCTAGGAAAGAGGTGAATCCCGGTATTACTTTTAGGGTGGAGGTGTGAACCTCTAGATTCCCTTGTTGATTGATATGGCATCATATCCTTTTATGTATGGGTTTAGCAAATGTGCATATGTGGTTATTGTAAATACCGTAATGAGATATGTTATAAAGCTCCAGTATGCGGTATGTTGTCATATTGTCATGATGTTTTTTTTTTAAGTAGGTCATTCATTCAAAATATCACAACGAGCTAAGTTATAAAGCTCCATGGGAAGTATTTTTTCTTTTTAGCAGTTTTGCTAAAGTTTTGGTGTGGTTTAACACTGAGGATGGTGTTCCCCAAGGGGGAGCAGTCTATAACAACTCCTGGTTAAAAGTTCATGTAATAAAAGTTAATAAAGGCAAAATAAGACCATGGTTAAGGGATATATATTCCAAGTTGAATGTTGGGCAAGACATCCTAGTATGGGTGTTCATTCAAAATTGGCAAAGGCATTGACAAAGGAATTAGAAAGGAAAAGAAGCATTAATTGGCACAATTATTTATGAAAATAATGGAAATTAGGAGAAAAGGAAGGTGAAAGGCCATAGGTTGCATGTGAGGAGGAAAATGAAGGAAAATAATGGAAATTGAAGAAAATAGAGGCCTCCTTGATAGAAAGGCATATGAGCATTAGTGGGTAGGCTTGGTCAATTCAATTTTAGAGCTCTCTCATTATTCTCTCTCTCACTCTTGGACACTAAAGTTTTCTTGGAGAAGTTTGGCATTGGATTAAGAAAGGCAAAGAAGGCAAGAGGAAGGAAGGAGCAAGCAAGGAAGAGCAGCAACAAGCATCTATAGCAGTATTCTTTGTAGGTATTGATTTGCATGTGTGTTTTCCTTGCTATATTTAGCATGCATGGTATAGCATGTCGTTCTTTTGTTTTTATTGCATGGTTTTTCCAGGTGTGACAATGTTTTTAACCTATCCTTGCCATTCCTGAATAGCCATGGTGTGATGGAGATCTCATGTTTTGGTTGAGCTGGATTTCCGGATGGATTCGAAGATGAGTGAGGTGGATCTTCGAATGATAGAGCACATGGACTAGTGGTCACTGAACCAAATTGTGGATCACAATAAATCCACTAGCCTAGTAACCCCTGAACTAGATTGTGGGTTGCGGTAAATCCAATATTGTGTTGCCTCGATGGGCCTAGGAATCCTTGTCAGTGAATGGAAGGATATATGGTAAAGCCTAGAGGTGGTTACCCTTGATTAGGCCTATGAATCCTTGTCGGTGAATGGCGGGATATATAATAAATCCTAGAGGGAAGTGTCTTGGTTTAGGGCCTAGTAATCCCTGGATCGGACTACGGATTGCGGTAAATCCTAAGAGATTAGGAGACAGGAAAATTCCTCATGGTGTAGGTGGAGAAATCCGACGGCATCCATGCTTGCTTTTCCTAGTGATCTGGTGGATATCATGGTAAAGCATGTTATTACATGTCTATTGTGTTGGCCTAGTGATCCAGGATGGATTACAGTAAATCTTGGTTTCTATTGATGAGGGTGAGGTGGTTTAGCCTAGGGATGCCTTGGTTGGTTATTTTGGTTTGAGTCCCATATTCATGGTTGGAATATGGCATAGGGATGAATGGCTGAAGAGATATTTAGCTCATCCATTCTATGGTCAGGTGGAATGTGGTAGTCCCATCCCAGATTTGGATTTTGCATTATCAATATGAGGTTATTTCTCCTTGTATCTCTATGAGTATTATACTAGTTTATATGTGGATCATCTGGTTGTGATTTCCTTGGTATTTACGTTTCTATTATGTTGGTTATGTATATGTTTTATGACAGTAGCCATGTATGGTTCTCATCATGTTTTTACTTGTAAATGAATGAACAATGTATTTATGACCTAATATATGATAATGCAGCAAATTATGTAAAGGATCAATGCTTCTTAGCAATTCCCAGATAATTATGAGACCCCTATGTTTAGATCTGTTATTTAAACCAGTAGATTTCATTCATGCCAAGTGTTTGATAGAATGTCAGTGCCAGTTGGGGATGGCCATGCCTAGTCCTAGAGTTAGTTTTTGTTTTATTAGTCTTGTCATCATGTGTTTAATGGATTCCAGAAGTTACAACAAGTTATGGGCAGTGGCTAGAATTATGGTCTTGAAAAGTGCCATAAATTCCCTAGACTCTAGCACAGGTTTGCTAGAAATAGTCCCTGGACATAGGAATGCAAGTTTGTGGGAGAGTCCAGAGCTCTCTGGACAATGGCATTCCCATAGCATGGGAGTATCTAGAGGTTTAATAACTTAAAAACTTAGTGGGACCCAAGGGCGGGATACTTGAGTGACTGGGACAACCCTTGGTGGTGTTTTTGCTTATGTGGAAGGTCACATAAGAGGTTGAATCCCATCATAGTAGCCTCTCGTCACATTTTTACCCCGGTTGGTTGTTTAGTTGGGTAGATGTGAGAGGAGCGTGTTACAGATGGGTTCTCTAGATACAACTAGATTGTTGTGCAACCTAAGGATTAAAAAAATATAGCCTTCACCACGCCTTAGGGAACATTAATTTATGCCAAAATGCCTTTCAGTCTCATGAATGTTGGTGCCACTTTTCAAAGGCCTTTCTATATAGCTTGTTTTGGAGATAAATATAATCTTTTTGTCATTTACCTCGATGATATAATAGTTTTCTCAAATTTTAATGAGGAACACTAGCAACACTTGCAACATACATTTGAGAAATGCAAGAATTATGGCTTGTCCCTGAACCTAAAGAAGTCTCAATTTTCCCTCAGAGACGGAAAATTGTTGTGGAATATAGTCTTATAGAGAAGGAGTGAAAATTGGCCCCAAAAGGGTAGAAGCAATTACTATCATCCCTTTTCCAAGGAAAAAAGGAAATACAATTTTTCTTAGGTAAAATAAATTTCTTGAGGAGGTTGTGCCCAATTATGATGATATTGTGAGAGAAAGCATAGATATGTTTAAGAAAGATAGAGAAGTTAAATGGACTAGACAAGCAAGGGAATTATTTTCCATAATAAAAAGGGATTTTGGAGAAGTTGTAGTCTTCGCTAGCCCTGATTATCAAAATCCATTTCTTATCTTTTCTTTTGCATCCTCTAACATTGGTGTAGTTGTCACCTTGAAGAAAAATGAAGAAGAAAAAGAACAAACAATTGCATTTTTTGGTCAGGTATTGACGGATTCATAACTGAAATATGACATTTTTAAAAAATAGGCCTACACTCTAGTCAAGGCCTTAAAGGCTTTCCAAACTTATATTTTTTAATCTATGATAGTTTCCTATGTCCATACAACTATTGTTAAGGACATTCTCATCGAAGGAGACAATGAGGGAAAGAGAGGCAAGTGTTCAAGCCCAACAAATTGGTAAAAGGATGGGGAATGGCTAAGATTTTGTTAGAGGAAAATTGTGAGGAATTACTTGCTAGCTGAAAATTCCCAACTAGAGAAGCAAGGAAAACAAGAAAGTGCAAGGAAGGAGGTACAAAAAATTGCAATGAAATATTTAATTTATGACTGGTATAACTTCATTGTCCATTATTTGTTATTTTTTGAATACCCACGTAAGTTTAGCAGGACTAGGTATAGAGCTTTAAGGCTGCAAGCACAAAATTTTTTCATCTATGATGGCCAACTGTACTAAAATCACCTTGTGGGAGTCCTAATACTTTGTTTGGTTGAAGAAGAAGTGTACAAGATAATAGATGAATTCCATGATTGTGTTTGTGGAGGGAACTACATATAAAAATAAACAACTCATAATATTTTGAAGTTTGGCTTATATTGGCCTACATTGTTTGGCAATGTGCATGACCGAGTGAAATCTTGTAGAAGGTGCCAAATATTTCCTGAAAAACAAAAACTAGCACCCCTTCCTTTAATTCTTCTTTTTGTGGAAGAAACATTTGGACAATGGGGGCTAGACTTTATTGGGGAAATTCATCCACTATCCAGTGGGAAACATAAGTGGATTATTACAACAATAGATTACTTCACCAAGTGGGTAGAGGTTGTTCCTGCCAAGAATGCAAGTGATACAATGGTGATCAAGTCCATGGAGGAAAATATTTTAGCTAGATTTGGTTGTCTAAGGAAAATAATTATTGATAATGCTCAAGTGTTCAATTATTCCAAGTGTATTAGCTTTTGTCATAGCTATAACATCATCTTAGGGCATTCCACCATTTATTAACCATAGGGAAATGGATTAGCATAATCATCCATCAAGACCTTGGTCACAATTGTCAAGAAGACCATAGCACAAAACCAGAAGAATTGGTATTGTCAACTTAATCTTGCATTGTGGGATAATAGAGTCACCACCAAGAGGTCAACTGGTAGGTCCCCATTCAAGCTAGTATATGGGGCTTCATCACTTTTTCCTACCCAATTGGTTATGCCTATGGAAAAGATCATCTATGATGCATAACAGGAGCCTAATCCCTTGACTCTAAAGATAAATCAGTTGGTTAAATTGCAAGAGAACAAAGAGAAAGTGACTCGGAATCTAACCAAATACCAAGACAAGATCAAGGCTCTATTTGACAAAAGGGCTAAGGACAAAATTTTTCAACTAGGTAACCTTGTACTCAAATGGGATGTCAGGAGAGAGAATAAAAGTAAACATGGAAAATTTGATCCTTTGTGGTTTGGACACTTTAATATAGTTGAAGTCAAAGAGAAAACACATTTATGATTGAAAATCTGGATGGTGAAGTGTTTGAGTTGAATGTAAATGGGAAGTGCCTCAAGCACTACTTTCATCACTGAAGACATATGTCCAATTCCATTGTAAATACCATAGTGTTTTGTTTGATGTGTCAATTTTGTATATAAATGCATAGTTTGATTTGATGCCCAAGTTGAAGTCATTAATCTACACATTCTCATTTCCTTTCTAGCAAGACCCTGTCCCTAGTTGGAGACGAATTTGTATTCTCCATGTATTTTTGTTAGTATTTGTGTTTTGGAGATGGCATGTATTGTGCACGTATTGCACACAGGGAGACATTTGCAACTTTGGAAAAGAAAAAATAATATATATTAAAAAAAAAGCAAAAGAGGAAAAGGGAGAAGGGGCATTGGAATGTGGGCCTCCCCCCTATTTCACATCAAATGGTTAAATGATGAATACTTGGTGGGAAGATCATTGTCCATCCTGAAGTCACCCATTCCTGGAGACGCTATGGTAGGGTAACGACTGTGGCACTTAAGACGGTGCTTACCCCCAAAGATTCAAAGTCAGAAAGGTAATCGAGATTGATTTAGGGTCAGGATTAATTAATAATAATATAGTAATAATATCTATTTTTAAGGCCACGGCCAAGCTAGACACCAAATTGGTGTATGAGACCCCCTTGTTTGTGGGATAAGGGACCCACCTCTGCGCAGCAATTTAACTGCTAAGTCTACGAAGGCATACATACTCTACCCCCCTTTGGTTTTGAACCTATGACCTCTTAAGAGGAAACACAAGCTCTTAACCATTAGGCCCACTCAAGTTCTTAACAATTATGGGAGGGTTGAACCCCACTCCCACCTGCACCCAGCCACCCGACTGGAGGGTGGGAACCAGGCATGCCATTTGTCATACCAGAAAATCAGCAACATCAGAAACCGAGTGCAGACCCCATGAGAACTAATCACCCCTCTCTCTTGCATTTCCTTGAATCTCGTCTTTCCAAGTGTCACCCCACATCAACCCCTCATTTTACCACCCACACGCCTCTCTAAAACAACCATTATCATTTAAACGTGTTCATTTTTCTGTTGTTCATCCCTTTCTAAATGTTGTTTTCTCAATTTGATGACCAGGACGAAGCTTTCTTTATGCCCACAACATCCAATTATCCTTTTTACAAGGTAATTTGTGGTATCGTATCCCCCATCAAGACAATGATTAAAATGAAGAAATCTTCCCGAAAACCACTCAAACCTCAAGAGTCAAAACCCTCTAGTCACACTGACCCCATCATGGACATAGAAATTAAAATTCATGATGTGTTTTGTCTTCTCCACCTATCATACCTTTTTTTCGACCTATATGGTAATTACCTAGACAAAGAGGACTCATTTTGAGTTGTATAATTAGGGTCATATTACCTCATAGTCCCAACCATATATCCCTTCCCTAAACTTTTGTTATGTCTCATGGCCATGTACATCAAGGAAAAAAATTGTTGTGCCTCATTGAATGGATACAAGATTATGGAAGTCACTATAGAATTGGTCTAGAACAACTTCATCTACCCCAAACCCCATAACCTAGTGAAATTCAATGAGACCACCATCATTTCCTATTACAATGGACTCGCAGTTGGAAAGAGACAAACCTTATTCCAACAAATTTGAGCTCGAAATGCTCACTTTCCTTCAATCCTAGAGAAATTCCTAATGTCCTTGTTTTCTAAAACTATACAACCCATCCTAGCCCTAATTTTGTTGCTATTAGGTGAACATGAAACAACTAATCTCACCAAAGATTCTCTAGGGTTATTATTTTTGATGATGAGACATGTTGTCTAGGCAATCCTCTCTGCGGACAGAGACAATCCCTCTAGCCCAATGAGTGGTATTGACAACCTACGTGACAATCTACTGGATACTTTTCTAAGTTACGATTGAAACAACAGATGAAGAAGATGGCCTACCTTGTTCTGATGCTATCACGTCTTCCTTTGTTGAAGATATTGAATCACTTGTTTCACGCGATCGATCCTGTTGCTCACAACGTTTAAACACCTGCACAAGAGATTAAGACATAACAAGGCATGCAAATACAAATAGCATAATCAAAAGTAACCTACTTAATAAATCAAGGGGCGTTAAGATAAATGATACATAAGCATACACATTTATGAAAAATGAACCAACAGTTGTATATTAATAGAATAAAGGAGGAAGCATACAACCAAGCCTTGATGTCAATAGGCTCTCCTTGAATGAATGTCCAAGTCCAAACTTAAGCTCTCCAACCCAAATGAGTAGCATGTAGGAAAAGTTTTAGCATAAGGGTGCAAATAGCCAAAGACCCACCATTTGGGAATGGGAAAAGATGAATATATAGGCAGCGAAAGGGAGTTAGGATATCTCCAAAGGTAGGAGGAGGCCCTCATCTCAAGGAGGTAACTCATAGGGATAAGACCAAAAGGTCAAGTTGAGAGAACTCAACCTCATCCACATCGAACAACCTCCAGCTCGCCGCTCTAGAAGCTTCTAGATTATGAAGCTTCTCATCCTCTTTGGGAAAATTTCCTTTTAGGGACCATCATGGGTATCCAAGAAAACAGAGAGATGGCATCATGGGGCTAGTAGAGTGCAACTAGCGACCATCATGGTTTTCAGTATCATAATAGCGATGATTCTAAAATTAAGGATTTAGAGCCATTTCCTTTAGGGGAAGCTCAAGGAATTTTCCAATCAGTGTTTTAGGGAGGATCTCAGCTACACACCTGAATGAGTACACTGAATGATGGTCATGTTTCAAGCACATTAGGGTATGTCACAGGGAAGTGTGGGAGGTGTGACAAAATATTGTGTAACAGATGCCCCCTAAAGCATGAAGGCAGAACAGGAAGTGATGACTTAGATGCTTTATGAGCTTTTGCAAGGACGAGAACAAACACTATCAAGAGACCTAGAAATCAAGGATGCATATACATATACATATTTGATATCAAACATGAATCCACAGTATGGACGTAGCCATATGGATAATAATGACTATATGAAAGGATCCATGGTATGGGCGTAGCCATCCAAATGAAAAGGATCATCTGTAAATCTTAGATCCAATGTATGGATGCAGCCACCAGATATAGAAGGATCATCATAAATGTAAAGTCCCACAGTATGGTCATAGCCATTTGTATAGAAAAAACATGTGTACAAGCATGAATAAAACATAACTACATGCAGCCTAAGTCATATCAGACAAGACTCAAGGTCTTGCACTCCATCCCAACCCGATCAAAGTACGAATTATAACATGTGAATGGATGTGTCGAAGTCGATCATACTAGAAAACCACCTGATTATCGGCCAATGATGTGGATCGTTAATAACCATCAGAGAAACCACCACTAATCACAATGGCTCTCAAGGTACGATAGTACAATCTGTGAATGTGAAGAAAGAAGCTAAATTCAAACTCTCATGGAATCACTTGATCGAAGGCCAATGATGAAAATTGTCGTCGAGTATGAAGAACTTGCCATTAAGGCATGCAAGCTCTAAGGTACTGAAAGGGAGTCTCTAAGTCATCTTCTTGGATAAAGAGTTGAAGTCGATAGGAAGTGACCCATCGAAGGAGCGCCATGATGCATCCCCTATAATCGACATGAAACAAGGAATAAAGTGGAATGAAATGAATAATATCCAAGATTGTAACAAAGGGTGAAACAATGTATAGGTAATAGACTGCAAATAGGACTTCTCTTGAACATTGGTGACATGACTACGGAGTGTGGCAACATTTGATTCAACATAAGACTAAAGGTCATGATGATGAAGTGGAATAGTCAGATGATAGGAAAATATGGATCACTCAAACTTGGGAGGACAAGTGACTAAGTGAGGATATCCCAAACCTAACACGAGAAGCAGATGAGTCTCATGTTCAAGAGTGACATGTTGCCTATACAAAATAGGTTTCACTTTCATTTTCAACATTATTCTTAGTGAGTACCTCTTTATTTTTACATAAGCATGAAGAGAATACCATATGATTTTTGTATAAGTTCACCCTTCAGATGAATCCATCCTAGTAAGTTTTACGAGTCCTAGGAAGAAGAAACTAGGTTTCGTCATGGTGACAAGTCTTTCACCGTTTATATTTTTAATGATTATAACAAAAGGATAACTTAGTATCTTTTCATATTTAGAGATTTTGAAAAAGAGATGAAAAAGAAAACTCCATCAGGTCCCTTTTCATAATTTGTCCTACGAACCCAAAAAGGTAGAAAACAATATTCGAGAGAACCTCTTGACCATGTCGACCAAGGTGTACATTTTCGTAAATAGTCAATCTTAGCCCAAAAAAGGGGTAAACATATACAGAGACAATGTCAATTCATTTAATTTAATGGGTTCGAAAGACAAATGCTCAACGATATTTTCATATTTCGAGAGTCAGAAAAGAGCTTAAAGATGACTCCACCTGGAACTGAACGAGTGGTATAAAAGGATAGCAATTAGTTCCAATGATGATGGAACTGCTCAAAACATGTAAAGGTCAAGAGGTTGGCTAATAAGAACACTCATTGCAAATGTTCCTTAGGCAAGGGTAAAACAACCAAGTGAAAGAATGTGATTGGCGAAAGAGATAGTGATATGGAATGAAAAAACCAAGGGTCATCTACCAAAAATCAACTGATAAAAATGGTAATCATGAGAGGTAAAATGCGAATGGTTTCATTTTTACACAAGCTTGAAACACGGGAAACTATGCTTGAGGATACTTGAATATGGTTTCATCTTTTCACAAGCTAGAAACATGGGAAAAAACTATGCTTGTATTTGGTTTCATTTTTACACAAGCTTGAAATAAATATAAACTATGCTTGAGATAAGCTTCCATTCCCCCAACATAATGACTCAATTCGAGGTATATTCCCCTCAATATTCATTTAATTCACCTAAGTAGACTAATGGCTACTAACTGGTGGATGGAATGAAGGTTCACTTACGAGATCAAGTGAAAGACTTGACTAGGATTTTATGATATCTAATCAAAGACTCGAATTGGAAGGGGATTTGTTTGATTTTTTAATGATCTTGACATAGAAAAAGAACCATGATCATGACACCTTGTTTCATTTTTTAACGAGGTTGACACAGTAAAAGAATTATCCTCATGGGCACCTATTTCTTTTTAACAAGGTTGACATAGTAAAATAATTATCCTCATAGTCTTTGTTTCATATTTTAACGAGCTTGACACAAGACAAGGAAATATGCTCCAAACCCTTTATCACAACCCAAAAGAGGCCATGGCTTCCAAGAGGTTCTCATCATATGGGAGAACAACACTCTGGAAGGGATATATTTCCAGGGATCCAATAGAAAAATTGGGCTCCAATGCCCTCAATACACCCAAGTACATGGCATACTACATCACCTACTAGATCATCAATAGATGTGGATATGGCATAGGTGGCCACATAATTAACTTGTGGCGGGTGTGAGACCACTTGCACATAAGAACCATTTAGGGATGATGGTTGAGTGGGAGCTCATTTAGGACCAAGGAATGTAAGTTGATCAAATATCACAATGCTTCCTTCATGTGGGAAACAAATCACTCAAAAGAGGGAGGAAACAAGAGCTCCCATGACATAACCATAGTCTAAAGGGCCTTGGACAACCATCACATCTATATAGATAGTCTTTCCTCCCAAAGTAATAGGAAACTTAGGAAGGATGCCTAATGGTTGACTGGTTCCTCTGTTAAAAGCTAACAGATTTTGAGTGACGGGGACAAGCTGAGGAGAACCTAAATCTTGCCAAGCAGCTGAGGATAGGATGCTAACAGATGTGCCCTCATCTATGACTATGCTAGGTACACCCATATTGTAATCATGTACTATAATCTGGAAAGGCACATAAGATGGAAGATGTTATCCTTCCAGTCGACTCTAATGAAAATAAGTGAATAAACTACTCAGAAGGGGTGTCATAGGAATGTGAGAGATACCCTCTTGCTCTATGGGAATAGGAAGATTTCGCCTAGTTCATTAAAAACTAATGTAACCAGAAGAACCTGAGCGGTATGGGGTTCACTCTATACCTAAAAGGTACGGTTAACTGAAGGTGGAGTCAATTCTAACGTTTTCTAAAAAAATGGTTGGTCGAGAACGGACTCATGAGACCTCATGAGACTCACTTTCAAAGAGAGTGGGTTTGACCAAAGATTACTTTTGATCAATCATGGGATCAACTAGTGAAGGATCAGGGGAAAGCTTTCGATACCCAATCGGAAGATGATGTTGAGAAGCTATAAGGTTTTCCATCTCTTTGGAAGCTTCATCCATAAGAGGACAAAGGTGAATGGGATGATTACCTCCACACAAAGTATAGGGAAATTTCACTTTTCCCTATTTCCCATGGGATTTATTGTTACTAGTTGGTGGTTTGTCACCAGCATGATCCCTAGAGGCTGATGACAAAGGTCGATGTGAAAATGTGGACCACACTTATAAGACCTTAGGAATACTAGGACAACTTTGAAGAAGGTGGTCTCCCCTACATAACATGCAAGGGAATTTAACTTTCTGAGGGCTGGTTGAAAGATTTTTCTTCATTATTTTCATTGGTAACAATAGTTGTTTGGTTGCCCCCTTGCTTATTTTGTTTCTTCTTCTTCATCCTCTTCTTCTTCTTAGCTTATTGGTTAATAGAATGCAGAATTTCACCAAGCAAAGAAGAATGGGGTGAAGAAATAGGCGAAAAAGGCAAGCGGTCAACTATAGGATCAACATGAGGTCAATGTTGTTCAGGTGGAGGAAAACTTGGTTGAAAAGAATTTTGGACACTCGAAATCACCGAGGTTGAAAATAAACAAACTAGCAGACGAATGGTCAATCAAGGAAGGGCCAACGTTGCCACATAAGGAGCACCAATATTTCCAAAATAAGGAAAAGGACTATGATTCCTGTCAAAGTGGTTTCCTCAACTGGTAGACTTAGGAAATTTTTCCAATGGTATCAACCTAATATCTACTAGGGAGTATTTCCACAAGAATGATGTTTTTCCATGGTCAACTAATTGATTTTAGAATAAATAAAAATGGGGTAATATATGCAAAAGGGTTTACCAAGTGTCCTTGAACCACTATATACACCTTAGCCGAAACCAAGGAATTAACGTATGTCAACCAATCTCCTTGAATGTTGTGTTTGGTGCATCACGTTTACAAGGTGGCTGACTTAGTTACCTGTGGCTAAAGGATAGCAACCTAATGGAGTCTCCCAATATATACATGACTGTACGGGGAGCACAAGTCCATGTTAATGTTGTCTAATGCAGAAACGTTCGATGAGAGCATCCCTATATACTTATCATACTTAAGTGCCTATGATATACCCAAAAGTACTGGAGAACCTTCTATATACTTCCATACTGGGACGAGATTTCACCCCTGGGATACACTGCAGGAAGCTAGCGACCACTGCTATGTTTAAAGACGTCGGAACACGTCTCTAACCTAGACCTCTAAATATTTGTGTTAGGTTCCAAATGCTCCTTAGGTTAATTGACGTAAATTTTAACGTTTATCTTCAATTAAGTTTTGGTTTTAAGGCTCAAAACGATGTCACCTGAACACCTATGATGCAACTATATGAGAAAAGGAAAACTTTTCATTTCAATGAAAGCTAGACTAATGAAGGGATGAAATTGCAATTCATAATGCATAAAAAAAATGCATCAAGAAAAATTCCTTTCACTAACTTTCACTTGCATCTTCCAAATGCAATGCCAAAAGTAAAAATGATTTTGACTTTTCTCTATCTAATGCAACTTTGTCGAAAGCAAAATGATTTTGAATTTACTAAGATGCATTTATATGAATTGTTCTTTCCTTTTCATTTTGAATGATATGATGCACCTAATACAATCTTTAGATTCAAACACTGAAAAATGTGATCTATTTTCAATGATGAATCTCAAAAAATAACTTTCCAATGCAACTAATCTAATGCATTTTCATGAAAAGTAAATTTTGAAATACAAGCTAAAACAAATGCAAAACGATGTTTTCAATGATTTCCATATAAAACAACACTCAATCAATCAGCAAAACAAACATTGCAATGACACCAACAAGCAGCAAGTGATGACCAATTGAATAGAAACCCTAGAACTCAATCAAATTTCACTTCAAAACCAATGAGACAAATTTTCCAAATTAATCAAGACAACCAATCAAAAACATTGACAACTCCAAGCATACAGGATGGGAAAAGACCATAGGGGATAAGACACTAGATTCTAAGGAAGAAACCTTAAAAATTATCCCATTCAAGGATCATCACTACTTTATATACCCAAACCTATGATTATTAGGGTATCATCGCTACTTTTCATGGTCAAACCCGCGATGATCAAGGCCATCAACACTACTTTGTATAGCAAAATTAGTGATGATTTTAAGTGCGACCAAATAGTGAATAATTTTTTTTTCATCGCAATTATACAGGTAATTTTTCGTGATGGCATTGCAACTATTAATACTAAACCCATGATGGGCAAGGAATATGGGAAAAAATAAAAATATTCCAAGAAACAATCCAGAATTAGCACTCTAAGGCAGTAATCAGTGATGGTATAAATGCAAAATGATGCAGACAAGTTGAGAAATCAAGGGTTGCTCTAACTAATCATAAGATCTAATGGAAGGAATGGATGGAAAGGGTTATAGCCTCCCTAGTGGATTCGCCATTTTGTTGTCTAAGTAATCCTCTATGCGGATAGAGATGATCCCTCTAGCCCAATGAGTGGGACTAACAACGTACATGACAATCTACTGGACACTTTCCTAAGTTATGATTGAAATAAGAGACGAAGAAGATGGCCTACCTCATTCTAATGTTATCACATCTTACTTTGTTGAAGATCTTGAATCACTTGCATCATGGACTTGGTCTTGCTGCTCACAGTATTTAAACACCTACACAAGAGATCAAGACACAAGGCATGCAAATACAAATAGCATAATCAAACGTAACCTACTTAATAGATCAACGAGCATAAAGATAAATGATACATAAGCATACACATTTATGGAAAATCAACCAACATTTTTATATTAATAGAATATAGGAGGAAGCATAAAACAAAGCCTTGATGTCAATAGGCTCTCCTTAAATGAATGTCCAAGTCCAAGCTTAAGCTCTCCAAGTACTCCTTCTCCAAGCCAAATGAGTAGCATGTAGGCACAATCTTAGCATAAGGGTGAAAATAGCTAAAGACCAACCATTTGGGAATAGGAAAATATGAATATATAGGCATGGAAAGGGAGTTAGGATCTCTCCAAAGATAAGAAGAGGCCCTCATCTCAAGGTGGTAGCTTAGAGGGATAAGACCAAAAGGAAAGTTGAGAGAACTAGACCTCATCCATGCTTAAAACCTCCAGCTTGTCGCTCTGGAAGATTTTAAATTACGAAGCTTCTCATCCTCTTTGGGAAAATTGTGTTTTAGGGATCATCGTAGGTATCCAAGAAAATATAGTGATGGCATCATGGGGCTAGTATAGTGCAACTAGAAACCATCGTATTTTTCAGTATCATAGAGCGATGATTCTAAAATTAGGTATTTAGAGTCATTTCCTTCAAGGGAAGCTCAAGGTATTCTCTAATCAGTGTTTTAGAGAGGATCTAAGCTACACATCTGAATGAGTACACTGCATGATGGTCATGTTTCGGGCACTTCACGGTATGTCATAGGGAAGTGTGTGAGGTGTGACAAAATACTATGTAACATGCCTAGCACCATTCTTAGTATCCCCTCATTCCTCATTGAAGCCATGAAATGTTGGCATTGTGGCACAGGTTTGGAGCTATGGCACAGGTGTTGTCCTTGATGGCAACCTTCTTTGGCATCAGATCTCAGTTCAAGCACTCAGAAAGTAGAAAAAGACATATATGCAGGTTCATCTAGACGAAGGCGCGTATACACGCGGGTTACACATTACAAAAGCGCGTATATGTTGGGGATCATTCTTTTGGTCCATTACAGTTAGATCTTGGAACTTGAACCTATGTTTTGGACCATGGCGTCTCGTCAAATGTGTTGATCCCTAGTTTTGGGTTCATGGTATTGAAATGTTATGGTTTTGGACCATGGTATTGGGGAGGCCTAATGCTATAAAAGAGGAAGGAGATCTTGTGACAAAGACATCATCTGAATTATGATTGAAGATCTGAAAAAGCGCTAGAGCTGGTATATTGGGTGGTGATGCAGATCTGGATCTGAAGGAAGGAGGAACCTTAGCGCAAAAGGAAGGATAAGGTCTATTC
>APFE031225981.1:50837-69237 GCA_000404065.3 Pinus taeda | reverse complement strand
GTTGCAGCCTACATACTGGTAAAAAGATTGCACCAATATATTGTAAAAGAAGTTTTTAATTGAAAAGAAGATAGAGACGAATTGCAGCAGGTGGTTTTCACCCACATTGGGTTTCCACCTTATATCTTGTGTTCTTGTGTGTGACTGTTTCTCTGCTCTGTTTTACTGTCTTTGTTTACTGTTATTTGATTCTGCATCACAGATTAACAATCATCATCAGAAAGATTAAGTAAAGTAAAAGCTTGCTTTGTATATGCGCGTTTACTTCTGCATAATCGTGTATATACGCAGGTTAATTAAACTGAAGTAGCGTATATCAGTTGTTTTGAAAAAGGAATAATTACCTTGATAATACTGATTCACCCCCCCTCTCAGTATTATTTCCAACATGAAATTCCTGCAACACCCTCCTCCCACACTTACCCAAGCTAATTGGTCCACCAGGGTAAATATGTGATGAAGAGTTACTATGATATGATTCAAATCCCCAAGTACAATTAAGGAAGTGGAATCAACAAACCAAAACCAAACTAACCTTCCTTAGGAGTTATAGGGCCCCTAGGGGATAACCAACCACTCCAGGTGCCCAACCCTTATGTTAACTTTCTTTTTAACTAAACTAAACCCCTAGTAGTTCCCATGACAAGCCCTCCATGTGACTTTAACCATCTAGTCACTCGCACAATAATCCCTCCATGCGACTGCAAACTTTTTCACTGAGTTTTGTGTCAGCAATTGCTAGATTTAAGCCACTTTTTCAGGCTAGTCTCTAGACCACTACCCATAACTTCATAAAACTTTCAAGAATAATGAATGACACTAGAACAATGAATGACACCATGAAAAATAATTTCACTCAAAACTTAAACAATAGCTTGACCTAACCAGGTATATCCACGACAAACATTTCATCATACACATCATCAACATGTAATTTATAGGTCATATTTACATATTTGATCATAGGGATCTCATACTTATCTGAGAATCATCAATAAGGTCTGATTCCCTCCCACAATAGCTGAAATATCATCTATTATGTCATTCATTAATTAACATTTCATCTACTAACCAAACACAATGAGATCCATAACTCAAATTTGTCATTAATTGTGCTTGTAACCAACAATATATAACCAAATAAACAATAATAATAGAACAACCATCATAGCCACATAATCACAAGTACATTTACACATAGAACACAAGAGGAAAAGGATCTCTTATTAACCAACCAATTCATGGAATTCCACGTACCACCCGACCATAGATTGAGCTGAAACAAAACTTTCTTTCATCTAATCAACCCCGCGCCATATTCCAAGCTTGAATCATGGGACTATATGGAATAAACAAATAAAACCAAACCAAGGCTTCTAGGGGCCAAACCTCCTCAACCATCAACCAGTGATTCCACCTCACGGTTGAAAATCACTAATCAACACCATATCAGTATCTATCCAAGCTATCCAGGTCTATAGAGCATTTGTTCCAACCCAGATTCGAGGACTAGTAACTCAACCCATAGTGTCGCCTGACTCTAGAGAATTTGTTCAAAAATTGATTCCAAGACTAGTAACTCAACCCACCAAGGGATCTAGAGCATTTGTCCAACCAAGGCTTTTAAAACTAGTAACTCAACACATGATGTTACAGGGCTTCCACAATGTTTTTCCAACCAATGCTCTAGGAACTAATAACTCAACCCACAACCATAAGGAACATGAGAATTGTTATAGGTCATTTTGTCACATCCGATCAGTGAGCCTCCTAATGGGATCAATCAACATCTTATTCCCCCATATGACCATCTTGCACAAGGCCCTAAGCATGTTCCCTTCATCACCCATAATTTCAACCCTAAATTGCATCATCTAAGCCAGTTTGGGGACCAATGCTCCATGTAATCCTACTTGGGTGTGTTCACCTATAAGTTGCTCCATTGTGGCCTGTGTTAGTCACTAGTAGATTTCTCCCCTTTCAACCTACGTTGGTTCTAGAAATCTGGGAGAATGTTCAAGATTCTAGAAGTTTCCCCTTCTAGGAGTTTCCAGAAGTTGTTTTAACTACTTACCTTGGATCAAACATTTAAATCCTATCCTTCCCTACTTTGGAGTTCTCACCACTTATTCTTTGATCCTATCCCTCCATCAAAGGTGGATCTCTTACCCTAGATTTGTAATTGGATAAGAACTCCCAAATTACCCTACTTCTCTATATTTTACCAACCTTCTATGTGGTTTGGGGTTGCCTTTTGGAGAGTTATTATGCCCTTATGTTATTATAGTGAGTGGTTATCTTCTCATGCATTTAAGGTGGTTGGAGGTGCATATTGTGACAAGGAAAGGACAAGTCAACAACTTGGAGGAGCTCTTCTACAAGATAAAATGCTAATTATGGTTGTAATCTTCATCCATTTATATTAATGAAAAGAATTCATTGTTTTCATATATGTGATGTTGTTATTTCACTTATGTTAGTACCATGTTGATCTATTGAATGAAGTACTTAGATGATACTACATATATCTCGTAGTTTATTTTCTTGTGCTATCTAACTGTGCTAGTTATAATTTTGGCATTCATAGTTGGAATTGGAGCTTCCAAGCTAAAGAAGGAGCGAAGTGTGTGAAGGATTCCAAGTAGGCTTCACTCTGTCATCTATTTACTTTAAGGAAAATCATTGGGTTCCTTGTCTCTTTTTTTTCTAGGTTAGCCACTGACCTAGGGGAGATATTTTTGTCCGCAACCATAAATCCCATATAACAAATTGGTGACTCCTCTAACGAATGAAGCATTCCCTTGGTTATTTCCTTGTTCATTGTGTTTGATTACGTCCTTGACACACATTTGTTGTATCATCCAACTGAGAACAGGCCTAGAAAGTGATTTTATTGAGCCTTTTTTAACAATTTTTGTCTCAGAATTCTCTTTCCCAAGTCGAACGCTCCCCTAGTTCCTCTGACAGAGTGTTGCACCTCACCCAAGCCTACTTTGTACCAACATTGCAATGCGTTGGTGCCTCTTTTGTACCACTTTTGCCTTGGTTCTTGAGCCTCTCTTTGGTCAGCCTACTTCCAGCTGAACTTCCCTGAGTCTTGAGTCTCTCGTGATCTCTCTAAAGCCTCCATTTGGTTTGCATTTTTGTTGTTTTCTTTTGGTAAGAATTGGTTTTGATTTTTCTTTGTTCTTATTATTTGGTCACTTGTAAACTGATTTCATTTGATTGTTGATCACTTAGATGAATTGTTGTTTTAGTCCTCATTTTGAAGTGTAATTGAATCAATAATTTAACATTTGCATCTTAGTTTTCTTCATTTCAAAAATTAAGTGTGGGGAAAAGAAAAAAAATGCATTTGAATTTAGGGTTTTGCATGTGCATTAGCATAAGAACAGCCACATCGAAAAGGTAAATTGCATCTTGCATCTTAATTGTTGCATATTGTGTGTTGCATCTTGATTGTTTCTTCCTTTCCATAGATATATTTTCATTGAAATAGAAAATATTTCTATTTTTTCATGTTAGATTTGAATTTTACAATATTCAAGTGACATTCGTGGTGAGCCCTAAAAATGAAACATAATTAAAGATCAACAGTAAAATTTATTGAATCAACCTAAGGTGCATATGTAACATTAACATAAGCATCTAGAGGTATAGGCTAGAGACGTGTTCTGGGATCATTAAATGTAGGAGTTATCATTGTTTGCCAACGTTGCATCCTGGGGGTGAAATATCGTTCCACATACGTAAGTGTATAGGATCATTCTAAACATATCTTTGGGTATATCGGATGGCACTCTACACATGATCATAAGTATATGTGAATGCTATCATTGAACGGTTATGCATTAGACAACACTACTACGGACTACACTTCCACATAGCATCATATATATTTTAGAAGTTCCCTATAGGTTGTTATCCATACATTGGTAACCAAGTCGTCCACCTCGTATATCGTGATACACCGAACACAGCATTTGGGGGAGATTAGTTGTCATATGTTAATTCCTTGGTTTGCCAAGGTGTATATTGCAGTTCATAGTTGCTTGGTAAACATGCATGCCTAGTTACCCCTTTGTTTTGTTTGTGTCTTTAATTTCTAAAATCAATTAATTGATCGTGGAATAACATCATCCCCATGGAACAACTCCTTAGTAGATATTAGGTTGAGACTAATGGCAACAGTTCCAGAGTCTACCAATGAAGGGAACCCCTATGATGGGAATCTTGTTCCTTTTCCTCCTTTTGGAAATATTGGTGATCCTTATATGGAAACGTTGTCCCTTCTCAAATTTACTGTTGGTTTTCCAATTTGGCTGTTTTTGACCCCTATGGTTTCGAATGTCCAAAATGCTTCTCAACCAGGTTCTCCTCCACTTGAACAACATCAACCTCATGTTGATCCTAAAGTTGACCTTTTACCTTCTTCACCTATTGTTTCTTCATCCATTTCTTCCTCTTCCCTTGGTGAAAGTCTTGATTCTAGTAACCAGGAAGCTAAGAAGAAGAAGAAAAGGATGAAGAAGAAGAAGAAAAATAAACAAGGGAGCAACCAAGTAGTCATTGCTATGGATGCAACTAATATGGAGAAATCATCCAATCAACCTTGCACAGTTAAATTTCCTTGCATGTTATGTAAGCATGACCACCTTCTTAGAGATTGTCCTAGTATTCCCAAGGTATTAGAAGTGTGGTCCATAAGCTCACTTTGGCCTTTATCGTGATCTTCTAGAGATCATGCTGGTGGCAAACATTCAACTAGTGATAGTAAGGTCCATGGTACAAAGGGTAAAGTCAAATTTCCCTTTAATTTATGTGAAGGGAATCATCTTATTCACCTTTTTCCTTATATGGATGAAACCTCAAAAGTGTTGGAAACTCTTACAACTTCTCAACCACGACTTCCAGCTAGTTACTGGAAGATTTCTCCCATCCCTCCACTAGTTGATGAAGTGATTGATCAGAATCTGAATCCAATCAATCCCTCTCTCTCTGAACATGAATCCCATGAGTCTGTTCCCGATCAACTATTGGTTGAGAAAATAGTTGACTCAATTTCATCTTCAATTGATCATACCTTTCCCATAGAGAGTGAGTCTCATACTGCTCAGGTTCTTCTTGTTTCTTCATATTCCAATGAACCGGGGGCAAATTCTCTCGTTCCCATGGTGGGGGGGATAATCCTCCTATTCCCATAACATAAGGGGGTATTTGTCTCATTCCCATGATGCCCACTCCAAGTAGCATGGTCACTTCCTTTGATTGGAGTCGACTAGCATAATATCATCTTCCTCCTTATGTGCCCTTCCAAATCATAGTACACGCTTATAATGTGGTCATATATAGCACAATTATAGATGAAGGAACATATGTTATTATTATGTCCTCAATTACTTGACAATATTTAGGTTCTCTGCATCTTGTGCTCGTTACCCAGAATTTGTTGTCTTTTAACAGAATAACCAATCAACCATTAGGGATCCTTACTAAGTTTCCTATTACTTTGGGAGGGAAAGTTGTCTATATTAATGTGATGGTAGTCCAAGGCCCTTTAGATTTTAATTTATTCCTTGGGTGTGACTATGTTTATGTCATGGGAGCTCTTGTCTCTTCACTCTTTTGTGTGATATGTTTCCAACATGAAGGGAGAAACGTGATTATTGACCAGCATTCGTTCATTGGTCCTAATTTGACTCCCAATCAACTAGCATCCTGAAATGGTCCTTATATGCAAGAATTATCTCCCCCGCCACACATTAATTATGTGGCAACTTGGTCCATGCCCATATCTACTGGTGATCTAGTAAGTGATGTAGTGCATCATTTACTGGGGGCATTGGAGTCTAATCTTTCCATTGGATACTTTGATCCCTTCTAGAGTTGTTCTCCCATATTATGAGAACCTCTTGAAAGCCATGGTCTCTTGGAGGCCATGATCTGATTTTGGAGCAGAGTTCCTTTTCTTGTGTCAAGTTCCTTAAAAAATGAAAGAAGGTCCTCGTAGCAGAGTTTTTTTTCTTGTGTCATGCTCGTTAAAAGACAAAAGAAGGTACTTGGAGCAGAGTTTTTTTTTCTTGTGTCATGCTCGTTAAAATACAAAACAAGGTCCTCGGAGTAGAGTTCTTTTTCTTGTGTCAAGCTTGTTAAAAAATGAAACAAGCTCTTATGAGAATAATTCTTTTACTATGTCAACCTCATTAAAAAATGAAACAGGTTCCTATGAGCATAGTTCTTTTCCTATGTCAAGTTTTTTTAAAAATGAAACAAATCACCTTTCAATTAGAGTCTTTGATTAGATCTCATAAATTATCAATTGATTCTTTCACTTGATTTCGTAAATGAACCTTCATTCCATCCACCTATTAGTACCCATTAGTCTACTTAGGTGCATGAAATGAATCTTGGGTGACATGTACCTCGAATTGAATCATTATGATTGGGGCATGCAAACTTATTGCATATTTTTTCCTCTGTTTCAAGCTTGTGTAAAAATGAGACCGATTTGAAGCATAGTTTCTCATGTTTCAAGCTTCTGTAAAAATGAAACCATTACCATTTTATCCCTCGTGATTTCCATTTTTATGAGCGCATTTTATCCATATGAGTCTTGTTTTTTTCGTTCCATAGTCACCATCTGCTTAGTCAATCATACGCTTTCACTTGGATGTTTTACCCTTACCTAAGAACCACTGTAATGAGTGGTCTTATTAGCCAACCTCTTGACCTTTGTGTGTTTTGAACAATTCCATCATGACCAGAACTAGTTGGTACCCTTTATACTACTCGTTCCTCTAGGAGGATTCTTCTTTTAGCTCTTTTCAAACTCCCAAAATATGAAATATTGTTGAGCACTTGCCTTTTTGAAGTCGTAAAAGTAAATGAAAAGACGTCTATTGAGTATAAGTTTGACCATTTTCCAGATTGAGATAGACAAGCTACATAAAAGGAATACCTTAGCTGAACATGGTTGAGAGGCTCTCTTGGGTACTATTTTCTACCTTTTAGGACCTAAGGGACTGACTGTGAAAAGGGACATTTGGATTTTTATTTTTCGCTTTTTTTTCAAACTCTCTAAACATGAAAAAGATGTTAAATTTTACCTTCAGTAGACTCGTTAAAACATAAAACAGTGATGGAATTGTTGAACATGATAAGGCCAAATCACTCCTTCTTAAGGTTTGTTAAATATACTCGGAGGGATTCATCCGAAGGATGAAATTACAGATCAATAATATGTTATCCTCCTTAAGCTTATTAAAAAATAAAGAGGTACTAACCAGTATGGTTGAGGAAATTGGGAAAACAAGGGATTCCATTTTGTTAATGGAAGCGAGTCGCTCTTGAACATGACACTCTTCCACTTCATTTCCATGGCTATTGAGTGGTAATTTTCTTTTCTTTTGGTTATCATACCATTTTCAGGGCCCCCATTTTGATTTTGAGTCAATGCTGCCAGCTCCATTCAGTGTCATCGGTGTGTTCAAGAGAAGTCATTCAATTGATATCTGGTACAATACTCTTAAGCCTTCATTTCATGTCTTCCTTTCCTGATCCAGTTCCATATTAGCATCATTATGATCATTCTTTCTCAATCATGATACTCTTTTCATGTTGTTAACGGGGAATACATCAAGGCCCTCTTGCAATGGGTCACTTCTTGTTGACGTCAGCACATCATCGAGGAAGTTGACTTAGAAACACATATTTGGTACCTTGGTGCTTGCATACATCAATGGAAAGTTTCCTTGCTCTCGGCAATAGGTTTACATCAATGGCCTTCGATCGAAAGTTTCTGTGTGGTGCTCAACATCAACTCATTTACTCACACCATGTTGATTGTATTATAGTACCTTGATATCCATTAAGATCATCGGTGGTTTCTCTCGTATCTATTAACATCTTACATCGTTGGTTAGTAATCAAATGGTGCCTAACATGTTTTACTTTAGCACTGTTGGTACCATTTCATTGCCATCTTTTTCTTCTAGAAACACCATAATTTGTCTATCTTTTCCTCCCATAGACCCCTCATATCCATCGAAATTGATTAATCAATAACATTATAGTTGTTAGTTTACATTAAAGTTAATTTGTGAATTTTTATGTTAAAATTTAGGAATTTTCAACAAAAAGATTACAGGATGTCATGACTTCCTGTAAATGGTTTATGATGTGACACGTGGCATGGCAAGCAAGTTAAAGCAATGGATAGGGACGTGATCTAGAATGTACATGCATGGTGAAAAATCTATTCAACAACAAATCTAATGCTCCTAGATATGCGGTCAATGCTGGTCAAACCTAGCCTTTTTGGTCACAAAAGCAGCAAAAAGCTATGGTTTCCTAAACTAATTTCATTTTGCTTTTGGAAATCGGTTTAGATTAGAAAGGACAAAAACCACCCTTTTTGTAAAAGCAGAAACATTTGCTTAATGTATGTATATTCGAGTTAGATAGGAGAAGTATATAAAGACTGTGTATTGTTTTGTTTCAGGGATGATTACGATTATTATCTCTGTGTATTGTTCCAGAATGCTGCTATTATATGTGATTTCAATCTTCAGAACTTAATTACAGTCACCGTTTTACTCCAACAGTGTTTATGTGTTAACATTCTCGTTGCTTGAAGTTTCTTCAGTGTGCCATTGAAGCGTGGACGGGCCCTACGTGGATTGGTATATTGTTAATTTCATTTCCATAACGTTTTGAATTTGAGTAGTGTGCATAGTGTTTAATGTTATTTCCATGTCTGTGATTTTATCGATTTGATTAGAAATTCTTGCAAATGGTATTCATGGTGATAGCTTGAATATTTGATTGTTAGATCATTGAACCATATCTTGTAAAAGATTTGATCTATCGTTACGTTTTAAAGCATCTCCATACACTCTGTTTTCATGCATTTAAAATTCAGTGTGCTTTTGATTTTTCATAAATTCTTAAGTGTTAGCTAGAAAGAGATTTTGTGCATAACATCCTTGTAAGAGGGTTGAAAACTCAGACTAGCAATACACTATATCTTTAGGACAGTTAGATAAATTAGGTGATCTGAGTGTTAAGGTGAGAGGAAACATATTTTAACCTCTTGTAAAGGAGTGCTATAGCCTGTCATAGTAGACACTTAGTTAGGAATCCTGTTATGTCTATAGACTTTAGACACGTGCCTCTAAGTTTACCTACCTTGGTTGATAATAAATCTAGTCTAATCTAGCACCCTAGATTGGCCACTACATTTTGGCATCGTTGCCGGGGAGGCGCAGTTAGAGGATTTCGAAAAAAAAAAAAAAAAACAAAATATAAAATTTTTTAAATAAGCAAAAACAAACAAAAACACAACATAGATTTGATTTTAATTGTCATTTTAGAAGTCATGTTTGCTTATGTCTAGATCTAGAGATAATAAAGGTAGATTCATAAAAACCCCCCATCCAAAAATTAACCAGGAGCAGACCCTTTGGGAAAAATTGAACACACAACACCAGCTGAGGAAATCACCATACAAAAATTAGAGGATAAACACAAATCAGGCCAAATACTTACACTTATAGAGAGACAAATCCTATTGGCACACGAATCACAGAAGAAACATTTCCCTGAATCTTCTACAAAGAGAGAAAGTAGAAAAATAACTCAACAATCTCTAGAATAACTCTTTGGAATGAGTCACACTGAACAAGAAATTAAATCACCAGAGGAATCTATAAAAATGGCTGAGGAAGGAGGAGGATCAGCAAGAAGACCCACTCCTGAACAACAACAAGATCAAAGAGAGGAGGAAGAGTCAACCTTTAAATTTCCTATTCACGAACCAGAAGACAATCATGATGAGGAAATAAAAATGAAAAACATACCTCCTTATGTGTTACCAAACTTTTATGGCATGGCCTCAGAAGACCCAGGTTCATTCTTGTTTGAGTTTGACATTGTATGTCGAACATATGGTTACACAGATGATGCCCATAGGCTTAGACCCTTCCCAGCAACATTAAAGGCATCAACACTAAGATGGTTCATGGGACTTGGTGAGCATGCAATAACTGATTGGGATGGCATGAGAAGAATATTCATAAGGAAATACCAACCTTATTGTAGATCAAAGGATTCTAAAGATGATATCTTTAGGATGAATCAACAAGAGGATGAAAATCTAGAAGAGTACTTGGAACGATTTTCTTACAATTTACAAAAATCAAAACATCGATCCATGACTCTTGATCTCATTTGAACAATATTTTTGAAAGGCATTCAAGAGGAATACTTAGATGATCTTAATTTGATGGGCAAAGGTGATATTTCCACCTTACCTTTCGAAGAAATTGCTGATTTATTTGAAAAGTATTCTAGGAGCAAAGCCAAAATTGGGAAGAGAACCATATCATCCAAAGCCACAAAATCTGCTTCAGCAAGTGTCACACGAGCTGAAATAGGAAATTTGTTAGAGGAATTCAAAACAGATCTGTTGAGTACCTTAGGAACTCAAATTGACACTCTTAAAGCTAAGAAAAGACAAGAAGAGGAAGATCAAATGATGGCTATCTTTTGTCCAAAATGCCGGAAGAAACATGCCTTAAAATATTGCCCATTAGAAAACATTCAAGTTTGTGCCTTTTGTACTGAAAATCATGATATATTTCATTGCTCTAAAGTCAAGGTTTTGCATAATTGTAATGTGGCAGCTAATATAGATATGGCGAATGTGTATTTCATGGGTGCAAAGAGACCATGGCAGCCAAGACCTTCACCTCAAGGTATGTTCCCAAACTAGAATTTGCAATTTCCTGCACATGATCAGATGTATGCTCAAAATTCATGGAATGTACCCATGCCATGGGAGCACCAAAATTATCCACAACAACAATGGAGACCATCTTAGCAATACTCTCAACAATATCAACCATATCCTCAACCATACCAACCATATTCACAGCCATATCAACAATATCATCAACCATATTCGCCATATTCTCAACCATATCAGCAATATCCTCAGCAGCAAGTTGTTTACCCACATCCACCCCAACCCACTCAACAAGCATTGCCTGCTCCTCCACCAATAAATCCACCACAATTACAACTTCCATCTAACCCACAACCTCCTAGACCTACTCAAATCCCTGCTCAACCTGTACCAAATCCAAATAACAGAGCAGAGAGACCAGCTTACAATGTAGATGAGGGACCCTCATATCCCACATTACCGTTGCAAAATATCAATTTGAGGTCTGGTAAGGTACTTCACAAAGAATCTCCAGTATCTGATAAACAAGAAGAAAACGAAGAAAATGAAAATGAAACACCAATTCAAAGGAAACAAAATGATGACATCAAAAATAAACAAATGCAACCGTTACATCCACCACCTTTTCCAGACAGATTGGTCCAAACAAAACTTCCCATGTCTATACCACAGTTTGATGTTTTAGATGAGCTAAAGAATGTCTATATAAAAATTCCGCTATTACAAGCCATAAAAGACATTCCCATATATACTAAAGCCATCAAAGAACTGTGCCTTAAAAAGCCTACTACGAAAAGAGTTGATCCACTAAGCATTCATGTTATTAGACATTTAGCTGGCCTTATGACAAACACCATTTCAATGGAAAATTATGTTTCTCCTGGTATTCCCGGAGTTACTACAATCGTTAACAACATACATATTCCAAACACCTTAATTGACCTTGGGGCCGCAATAAATGTGATGACTGTTGAAACCATGAAAACGCTCCAGCTCACAAACTTGCAGCACACAACAATTGTTCTAGAACTCACTGATAGGTCTAAAGTGATTCCAGAAGGGATTTTGGAGGACATAATTGTTTCATTGGACTCTTGGGAGTATCCAGCGGACTTTTTAGTTCTTCAGCCAAAATCCAATTTAGGAGGACACCCTATCATCCTTGGTCGACCATGGTTAGCAACTGTTGATGCATTCATAGGATGTAGATCGGGTAACATGATCATTTCACGAGGAACTGAAAGAAAACAACTCACTCTTTAACCATCATCACAATCACCAACAGTAGCACACAATTTATGGCTTGATGATAAATACAATGATAAGGCAGAAGTTCAATCTATTTTCAGCATCAACCAAATCTATGATTTTCAAGAACATAATAATGATGATTTGGTAGAATTGTTCCTTTCTCAACCTGATGTTTCAGAAGAATTGAGAAATGACCAATACCATGCTGCAGATGAACTTTTGGCACAAAATTTTCAGGAAACATGCACCATTCATTCTTTGCAAACAACATTTCACAACATTTTTCCTATCCAATCTATCACAAACACATAGAGAAAGACCATAGAGATTAGTCCAGGAAAAACTTTGAATATTGGCACTCACCTAGACTCATCGCAGGAAGAGAAATTGATTCAATTATTGAGAAAATACCACAAAGCATTTGCTTGGGACTACACCGATATGCACGGAATTCACCTTGAAACATGCACTCACCATATTTATACAGATAGTAATATCAAACTAGTGAGGCAACCACAGAGACGAATGAATCCCATGCTTCAGGATATTGTTAGAGAGGAATTACAAAAACTGTTGAAAGTCAATTTTATCTATCCTATCTCTGACAGTTAGTGGGTATCCCCATTGGTAGTAGTGCCCAAGAAAAATGGTAAGTGGAAGATTTGTGTTGACTACAGAAAATTGAACAAAGCAACCCTCAAAGACTATTTCCCACTACCATTTATTGACCAAGTGCTAGACACATTAGCTCGGAAATCATCATTCTCTTTTCTTGATGGTTTCAGTGGCTACAACTAGATCAGGATAGCCTTAGAGGACCAGGAAAAAACCACTTTTACTTGTCCTTGGGGAACTTATGCTTATAATGTTTTGCCATTTGGACTTTGCAATGCTCCAGCTACATTTTAGAGAGTTGTATTAGCTATTTTTGCTGATTTAGTTCATGATTGTGTTGATGTTTACATGGATGATTTTTCAGTGTATGGTGATTCATTTGAGCATGCATTAGCGAATCTTGAAAAAGTTTTGAAGAGATGTATTGAAGCTAATCTATCACTGAGCAACAAAAAGTGTTATATGATGTTAAATGAAGGGATAGTATTAGGACACTATATTTATTCTCAAGGCATTAAAGTCGATCCATCAAAAATCCAGATCATTGTCAATTTTCCAATTCCGAAGACTCAAAATGAGGTAAGAAGTTTTCTTGGGTATGCAAGCTATTACAGAAGGTTTATTGAACATTTTAGTAGAATATCTTTACCTTTGTTTAAGCTTCTAGCCAGAGATGCACCTTTCAACTGGAATGATAATTGTCAGCAAGCATTCGAAACACTCAAAGAAAAGTTATCAACCACACCAGTTTTAAAAGGACCACATCGAACCTACCATTTCACATCTTTATAGATGCATCTGATACTGCAGTAGGTACCTCATTAGGCCAAAAAGAGGAGTCCTGTCATTATGCCATCTATTTCATTAGTAAAAATCTAACACCTGCAGAATTAAACTACACAGTCACAGAAAAATAAATGCTTGCAATCATACACGTTGTGAATAAATTCTGACATTATATAACTGGTTATGAGGTTTTTGTACGTATTGACCACTCTGCCGTTAAGCATTTAATGAATAAACCAGTAACTAGTGGCAGAGTTACCAGATTGTTGTTATTATTACAGGAATTTGACATCACAGTGTTAGATAGACTAGGTAAGGAGAATCAGGTGGTAGATTTTCTTTCTAGACTGCAAAATCAAGGTGAGGTTGTTCCGGTTGAAGATTCTTTTCCAAATGAAAATTTATTTGCAATTTCAATAGTGAATCCTTGGTATGCTGACTTGGCCAATTATTTGTCTACAGGAAGAACACCTCCATATTTTACTCCAAAGGAAAAGAAGAGGCTAATCAAACAAAGTGCTCGATACTCATGGATTAATGGAGATTTATTTTACACTGGTTATGATATGATTATTAGACGATGTGTAAGAAATGATGAAATAATTGATATTTTAAAATCTTGCCATGATGAATTGTGTGGTGGGCATTTTGCAGCTAAAAGAACAACATTCAAGATTCTTAGTCTTGGAAACTACTGGCCACCTATTTTTAAGGATTCCAAGAAGTACGTGAAGAGTTGTGATAGCTATCAAAGAATGGGTAGGCCAACAACTACAGATGAGATGCCACTTTAGCCTCAAGTACACCTAGAGCCATTTGAAAAATGGGCTCTAGATTTCATAGGACCCATCAATCCAACTTCCAAAGGTTAGAAGTACATCCTAGTATGTACTGATTACGTGACAAAATGGGCTGAAGCCAAAGCACTAGTCCGGGCAACTGAACAGTGGTAAACTTCCTTTTTGAAGAAATTTTTGTAAGGTATGGAGTACCAAGGGAGATAGTGACAGATCAAGGTACTCAATTTACTTCAAAGCTAGTTAAAGACATCACAGAAAAATATCAAATCAAGCACAGAAAAAGTACACCTTACCATCCACAGGCCAATGGCCAGGTGGAATCCCCAAATAAAACATTGGAAGGAATTATCACTAAGACCGTAGCAATGAACAGAAAGAATTGGGAAGAGAAGCTCAAAGATGCACTCTGGGCTTATAGAATCACATGGAAGAACACTACAGGATTTACACCATATCAATTGGTGTATGGCAAAGAGGTAATGCTTCATATTGAATTTCAAATACATACTTATAAGATGGCTGCAGATTTAGGAATTGATCTTAATGAAGCCCAACAAGAAAGAATTCAGCAATTGAACTAGCTGGATGAAATGAGGCAGCGAGTAGAGGAGACAACACTCCTAATGCAGAAACAAAGGAAGCGGTGGCATGATTCACATATAAAAAAGGAACAGTTCAAAGAAGGAGACTGGGCTTTACTCTTTGACTCTAAATTCATAGATCATAAAGCCAAATTTACCACACATTGGATGGGCCCATATGAAATAGTTCAAGTTTATGAGAATGGGTTAGTCAATCTTATTATCATTGATGGAGAAGGTCACCCCTTTCTTGTCAATGGCTATAGGTTGAAACTCTATCATATGCCCATCACCAAGGAGGATTTTCTTCAAACTGTATCTCAGCAAAGGAGGTTGAGATATTGTAGCCTTCAGCTGTGATATCTCTACCTTAGTTCGTTTCATTTCAATTTAAAAAAAAATTAATATATATATATATATAATATATAATAGTATATATATTATATATATATATATATAAATTATATATATTAATATATATATATATATATATATATATATATATAAATACATAATAATGGTTTAGATGTGAAAACCAGACTCTGGCACACTCTAACCCAGAATTCTTACTTGAAAACCAAATCTTTGGCTGGTAAGAATTCCTTGTTCTATTTGTTTACTGTTTGGTTCATCGCTTCAATAATGACTTGAAGACAAGTCAAAGCTTTAGTGGGGGAGAAGCATCAACATTTTTGTTTTCCTTATCTCATCTCCTCATTGTAAATTTTCAAAGAGTTTGTTTCAGCATTTCAGTATTTCAATAAAGAAGTTGTTTTTGTCTTTGTTCTAATTAGAGGGACCTGTTCAAGCAATATGCAGTGGGACCTGTTCAGAAGACTATGTTACCAGCACCAATATTAGAGGGACATGTTCAACAAACATTAAAGGGACCTGTTAAAGACTGCTACATCAGGCTACTTCAACAAAGTTTCAACAGAGTTTCAAAGGTTGCTTATCATCAAGGCTACATCAACACTAAATATCAAGGAAGCTGCACACACATATTTTTTCAGATTTCAAAGAAGCTGCACAAACATTCTTCAGATCTCAGAGGGACCTGTTATATCCAATTTCATCTCAGAATGGACCTGCTATGGACAATCAAGATTAGTCATATCTGGACAATATAGATCAGTCCTACCTATGCATGCCAACTCAACTCTTGGTCAACCAACAAAGTGTAATGTATTGTTGTAATTTTTATTTTTAACATTTAAAATTCTTGAATTATTTAATGTTAAATATGATGATTATGATTGCTTATGATCAATTTCAAAAACACCCCTATAGCCATCACCCTTGTAACATTCCTAACTACTATCATTTCCTAACACATTCTAGCCTATCGCCATATTCCTCCTACGAATTTTAAATCTTCTCCTACACCACCCTTCAAACCTTGTCATTAACTCCTCATTCTTGAATCGGCCATCAAAGCTTATCATTGATCCATCATTTTCCTAATCGGCCAAGTACCAACAAGTAATGGACAAGTGGTGAATCATTGGAGAGCCAAGTGTTAAACGATTTCATTCATTTTTTTGAATCGACCAAGTTATAAAATGATTGTTTGACCCAAGTCGACTCATGCAACAACTATCCGTTATCATCACTCCAGCACTCCTCATATGTCTACGACGTTCTCATGATTGTACCTATGCAAACCAGTACAACTCCTCTGTCTTTGTGATATGAATGCGCTTTGCATTATCATTATAGTAAATTGGGTAAGGTCGGTTGTTAAGTTTCATTTCATAACACTCTCAGTTCGTAAAAGGCCGTTACCATACTAGTAATTCAAACTCTGTGATTTCAAAGAAGGCCGAGAACAATAGGCACTACAAAGGGAGAGCATAGTAATTGGGCTCACCACGAATTTCTACCTCCGCCATAATCCGAGGACATTAACTCGGTCGCTGCCCAAGCCAATGAAGAAGAAGATCCCGAGAACAGAGGGCGCTACCAGGTCAGTTGAGTGGAGTGCAAAACAGAGGTAACAAATCAAGAGACCCTTGTTGAATTATTAAGCATAAACAAAAAGGGTTAGAACACGAGTTTTTTTTCTCAAAAATGACCAATAGAGCAGAGCCTAAGACATTTGATAGTTCCCAATATCATGATGATTGTATTACAATTTTAAGGGAAGAGCAATGGTTATCCTTCCTAGAGAAGTTTAATGGGAACAATGACGAAGTAACCAAGCAGTTTGCATTTACATTTAATGGAGAGAAAGCATTGATAGGCAACTTCTCTTTTAGGATTTCAGAGGATACCATAGCACAAACCTTGGGAATCAGTCCAGAAGGAGAAAAATATTTCAAAACAAAACAATTTAAGGAAAAATCATGGACTCAGTTCATGTCTAGGTCAAGGGTTTCCTCTGTCAACTGGAAAAAGGGTGTCCCTAGAAGCTGGCTGATGCACTCATGGGATGAAATGGTGTACATTATTCAAAAATTTGTTACATTTGAAGGTCGTTACATCATAGTCTATCTATATCACATCAAACTCCTGTTGCACTTAAAAGGGCAATGCACCATCAATCTACCATATTTCCTCTTACACAGTTTGACTAAGATGTCAAAAACTATTCAAAAGTAAAAGGGTAATGAAGATAAAAGTTTGTATCACTTTGGGTTGATTGAAATTCTAATTGAATTTGAAGTGCAGAAGAGGGGAAAAACATGGAAAGAATTTTTGGTTGCCAATCAAATCAAAGATGCAGAAGATGAACAGGAACAACAAGAGCGCTCAGAGTTTATGCTTGATATTGATGAGGAAATTCCTGTGCGCAAGTCAAGCAATGTTCCTCCACACAGCAGTAGTGTAAGGACAAGAAAGATGAGGCAAGAAGCTGCCCAAAAAATTGAGCAAGACAAAATTTTCAGTAAATATACAAGAAAATCAAGGAGAATACAAAAGACCCAAACACAAGATGATCAACCAGAGTCAAATGCAAATGCACTAATAGACATTGAGAGTGGTGCTCATTTACAAACCAGAACCGGAAGCCGAAATAGTTGAGAGTAACAATAGACAAGGGAAAGAGTCAGCACCTGCAAGCAAGAAACAAAGGAGGTTAGAAAAACAAATTGAAAAGCTAAAAGAAGAATTGATGGAGGCCAACATGCTAGAGAAGGTCATCAAGAAGGAGAATGAAATGTTGAGAGCTCAGAGCAAGAAGACTCAGCAGAAAAATGAGAAGCTGAAGGAGCAAATCAAAGAACTCAAGGCTGAACAAACCGACATTTGCAAGTGGGAAACCAAATGGTATACTCAAAAGAAAGCTCTCAAAGAAAAACACAAGAATTTGAAACATGAGCTCCATGTTCAGAAGAATGCCCAAGCTCAGAAGAATATAGATGCATTGTTACAAGCGGCAGAGGCACAGGAAGGAACAAAGTATAAAGGGAGCACATCAGGATTAGCATGAGGACATGCTAAATCATTGAGCTTGGGGGAGATGTTGGTACCATTTCATTGCCATCCTTTTCTTCTAGAAATACATAATTTGTCTATCTTTTTCTCCCATAAACCCCTCATAGTCCATTGAAATTGATTAATCAAAGCATTATAGTTGTTAATTTACATTAAATTTAATTTGTGAATTTTTATGTTAAAAA
>APFE031225981.1:0-50682 GCA_000404065.3 Pinus taeda | reverse complement strand
CATGACTTCCTGTAAATGGTTTATGATGTGACACGTGGCATGGCAGGAAAATCAAAACAAAGGATAGGAACGTGATCTGGAATGTACATACATGGTGAAAGATCTATTCAAAAATGAATCTAAAGCTCTTGGATACATGGTCAATGCTGGTCAAACCCAGCCTTTTTGGTCACAAAGGCAGCAAAAAGCCAGAGTTTCCCAAACTAATTTCGTTTTGCTTTGGAAATCAGTTAAGATTAGAAAAGGCAAAGCAGAAACATCTGCATAATGTATGTACATTCGATTATAGAGGGAAAGTTAGTGAATATAGGATAGGAGACAAGCAGATAAAAGATTGCGTATTGTATTGTCAAGAACGGATGTTATTCTTGTGTATTATTTCCAGAACATTGCTTTTGCATATGATTCGACTTCCAGAACTTAATTACAGTCATCGTTTTACCCTTACAGTGCTTATGCATTAACATTCTCATCGCTTGAAGTTTCCTAAGTGTGCCATTGAAGTGTGGACGGGCCCTACGTGGAGATTGGTATACTTTTATTTTCATTTCCATAGCGTTTTCGAATCTGAATAGTGTGAATAGCGTTTAATGTTATTTTTTTGCCTGTGAGTTTATTGATTTGATTAGAAGTTTTTGCAAATAATATTCATGGTGATAGCTTGAGAATTCGATTGCTAGATCATTGAACAATATCTTGTAAAAGATTTGATCGATCATTAGATTTCGAAGTATCTCTGTGGACTCTGTTTTCATGCATTTAAAATTTCAGTGTGCTTAAAAGAGCTTTTGATTTTCATGAATGCTTAGTGTGTTAGCTGGAAAGAGCTTTTGTGGATGATACCCTTGTAAGAGGGTTGAAAACTCAGTCTAGTAACATGTTGTTTCTTTAGAACAGTTAGATAAATTAGATGATCTGAGTGTTAAGGTGTGAGAGGAAACATATTTCAATCTCCTGTAAATGAGTGTTGTAGCGTGTCACAGTGGACACTTAGTTAGGTAGATGAGATCCTTTTGTGTTTATAGACTTTAGACACGTGCCTCTAAGTTTACCTACCTTGGTTGATATTAAATCTAGTCTAATCTAGCACCCTAGATTGGCCACTACAAGTTTCATCAGAATTTCAGCAGCAGTTTCATCAGCGTCTTTGAGGAACTGCGCAGAACCCCAAGGGGGTGATTTTCAGGGGTCGACCATTAAAGAAAAGCTTTCTGGGTTTTTTGAGTAGAGTTCGATTCTAGAGTTTTAGTCTTTTCTGAGGAGGGGAGTAGCCCCAAATCCTCATTTGATTTCCAGCAACAACAGTAGCATGATAGTTTTCCAGCAGTTGGGACGCAGATCAGTGTGAGGCCATTCCAGGAAAGCTTTCTAGGTTTTTCTGGGTTTCTTGAGTAGAGCCTGAATCCAGAGTTTCAACTTTTTCCGAGGAGGGGAGCAACCCCAAATCATCATTTGTTTTCTATTAGCAGTAGTAGCACAACAGCAGCATCCACGCAGAGAGGCCATTCTTGTCATTCTGAGAGTATTTCTTCACTTGCCTTATGCAAGTCGAGGTGCCATCTGTCTAATCATCTCTTATACTCATTTATTTCTCAGTATAATAAAATGGTTTAGCATTTCTCGCTGCATTTCTTATGTATCTGCTTATATATTCGGTTTACATTATTATATGCTGTTCCACTGTTATTTTATCACTTCTGGGTTATTATATCATTTGCACATATTTGGTTGGATTTTTTGTTGGGGTTTGAGGAATATTCTAGGTTAGGAATATTACATAGCAACAATTCCTTGGCCTCTCTTCCTCCTTTTAGGACCATGAATTGAGGCAAAGACCCTCTTGTTGCCTCAAAAACACAGATTTTCCTCATTCATAGGACTTCTAGTGTTTGCAATTTGTTAGAAGGTTAATGCTTTGCTTTAGATCTTTTCCATTAGGCCCACTTCTTTAATTACAATAAGTCCTCTTCCATGCTCTCTTTCTCGTAGCATTTCTTAGCATTTGCTTTCATAGATCATAGTTTAGACTAGCTTGATGCAAAATTCTGTTTTTCTAGATGCACTCATTTCATTGCTTGTTTGATCTTATTAGTTGAATGTTAGTTATTTTGCAACAGATCTCTTCTAACAACATGACAGCCCATCAGCCATCACATCCTCTCTCTGATCCATGCCCTACAGGTCGCCCAAAGCTCACCTCAAATCTGCCTTAGTTTTCTGCATTTTTCCATAGAACTTCTTCATCTTTCCTTGAGCAAACCCAATCATCTTTCTCTCTCCTGGTGATTCTTGATAGACCCTAGGCACCTTAACACCTCATTCCAACCTTCATCCACCTTTTCCACCCACTCTCATACCCTCAAAACCATGAAAACTGCTCTTAGCCTCCTCTTGTAGACCTCCTGTAGATCCCTTGTGTCCTCCTGTAGATTTTCCTGTAGGATTTCTTTTGAAGGCCGAGTGTGGGAAAATCCTCCAGAAGGCCACTTGAGACCTCCTAGTACCCATCCACACCATCCTACATCCTCTCATGTCCCAAAGTCGCCCTTCAACCCCACTTGTTCGCTTCCACCTTCACACACAATAAAATACATGCATGTAAAAATCACATAAAAATACATAGAAATCCAAAAAGATGTTTTTTTTTTTTTTTTTTTTTTTTTTTTTTTTTTTTTCATTTACTTCCAAAAATAGCTTGAGTAGATGTTGTTTACTTCCTTGAGTAGGTAATGACATTCATTTCATGGTTTTCATAGTGCTTTATGCAAAAGTAGGATTAGTTGGTTAATTAGGGTTTACTAGGTTTGCTTTGCATTTCAGTCCTTCTCCTTTCTGCAATTAGAGTAGCCTCTGTAGAGTAATCTCTTCTTTCATCACATATAGAGCTTCTTCTAGAATCCATAAAAATTGGCTTGAGCCCCTAGTGATCTTGCTCCGACTAACCAAGTGACAACCTGCAGTAAGAACTAGTACTTGTGCATACAACACCGTCGCTTCCAAGTTTGTTATGAACTACTGGGTTGATAAGAGTAAAGTAGGCAGCCCAGGAGTTGCAGCATTATTGCTACAATACTGGTGCTCACCAATTGTAGAGGAAGAGCTAAGGCAAGCTCTCGTCGCTAGGATTGCACCAGAGATAGTCAAGAGAGGTATAAACAGTCTCAGTATTCTAGAGTTCATTTTGATTACAAGCATATTGTTAATGATGAGAAAAAACCATGGCGTAGAAAACCATGTAGTTTTTGTGTTTGCATAACCATATGGTTGCTAAGTGTTGGAAGAGAATGGAAGTAAGAAATATGATGAGACATGAAAGGCATTTTCCACATCAGGGAAGGAGGAAGTAAAGCAGGTTTGGAGGAAGAATACTTTTTGCAGACATTGGAACAGAGGTGGAAATCAAAGAGACACATGATGGAGGCCTAATCCAGAGCAGCGTCGTAATGACAAAGCGCCCATGCAGGAATCAGTTGGTGAAGATGTTACCCAAGCAAATCCGCCACATTCCTGGTGGTTCACTTTGTTGAGTAAGAGATGGTTTTACTAGATATGG
This sequence comes from Pinus taeda, assembly GCA_000404065.3. Lineage (NCBI taxonomy): Eukaryota > Viridiplantae > Streptophyta > Pinopsida > Pinales > Pinaceae > Pinus > Pinus taeda. Next base: position 47,129 of record APFE031225981.1, on the reverse strand, counting down.
TTCATGGTCACATTTTGTAAACCATGTGTTGCATTATAATTGTAAAAATGATGATGTGTTTTCCATCGCTTATTAAAGAAACGATGACGTTTTGGCCTTTTATTGATAATTGGGGTATTGGTTTCTATTATGATGTAAACTTGACCAAAGAGTGTGACTTATAAACTCTTGGCAAGTATGGGGATGCTTGGGTCATGATTGGTCATGTAATTGAGAATGTAATTTGCAAAGATTTACTACAGGTTTGCAAGGGATGCAGGTATCGACTCATTACTTATGGCTCTAAAGAACAAGGGTGAAGGAGAAGGAAGTGTGGTTTTTCATGACACTTGTGGTGCAGACAATGTAACACAATAGTTATAGATTATGTTCATGCTTTTGAAGGACTAAAACATCCTCAGTGGGGAGGAATAATCCAAGTGGCTCCAGAAATGCTCAGAATTTAGAAGTGGTTTAGAATAGCTCAAAAATAAAATTCATCGGATTTAAGTGAAACCAGGACCAGATTGATGAGCCTCAATATTGCAACAATAATTCTAAAACTCCGAAGGCTACCAACTTTAATTATCAACCTGGGGTTCATAGAAACTTAACAGATATCAGGATTATATGTGCAACATACAATGCGTCCTTTCGCTGTCATGATGTAATGCAGTGAATGTTGAAATAAAATCCTAAACTAATTGCATAAATGGAAATGTTACTTTGAAAATAAATAATCCTAGGCAAAAACAAAAAAAAATTATAATTGAAATCCTAAGAGCATGAATTCAAATAAATAGGCATAATCTATTTTTTAAAAAGGAAAGTCCTAATTGGTCTTTTATTCTTCCTCAATCACGGATTTAGAGCCTAGGGGTTATGATTCAACCTTAAGAGACAAAAACCAAGATTTTTGAGCAAATCTGGTCAAGTTTACATGTGCTAGAGGAGTGTTATAGGAAGTTATAGTGTTTGTTATAGGAAGTTACATGTTTTCTATAGGAAATATAATTCACCGAATGACCAAGTAAATCAAATCCAAATGGGATGGGACAACTTTTTCATTGAATAGGATGTCATAGGTCTCCATTCCAGGTAGAATCACTCAAAAATACATTTGTTAACATGTGCTAACAAATAACATAAAATTACTAGTCTAAAATCTAGAAATTCGAGAACTGGTGAGCTAGTTAATGTATCAAATGCCTATCCTAATCAAGTGAAAATGCAATGGGGTAAATTTTGTTATTAACTTGAATGATTTTATGACCTAATACAAGTGGAATAAACTTAAATGAATCTCATTAGCATGTTCTAAAAAATAGCATAAAATCACTGCTAGTTGCTACAAGGGACTTCGAGAAATTTTAAATTTGTGAATAAGCAAACTAATCCAAATAGCTCAACGATTACTATGACCTTCCAAAGTTGTTCCAAGGATGAAATCATGCTTGTGATCCTGCAAAAGAACTCACTTAAACCATTTAACCCAATCCTATAACAAGAAATCATCAACATTAAATGCATAAATAGTAAAAACAAGAACAAGAGATGCATGTGAATAAGAAGTAAAAAGAAGAAAAGTAAATTATACAAAAGGGCTCTAAGGCTCATTGGATAGCCAAGCCCAAGGAAACTAAGAGTCCTATGAAGGAGACCAAGCTTTAGAAGCTAAAAATGGCACCAATCTTCATTATTTGAATCAATATAAGTACATCCCTATTATAAATGAAAGTAGAGCTGCAAAAATACAAGTTTTCTCCCAAAGAAGACTAAGAAAAACCAACCCCTGGAGGAAAATTCGAATGGTACTTACACAAAATTATTAGGAAGCATTCTCTTTGAAAGGAGGAAGCTTTCCCCTCCAAAATCCCTCAAATAGTGGATCTAGTTCCCCATACTAGAAATTTGCATTAAATGACATGGAACACATTCCTAGATTTTCTCAATCATTGGAGATCCAAAATTTGTGCAATAATTTTGTAATATCTTGTTGATTTATTATCCAATATTGATCCTCCCATAGTAGGGAGCAAGTCCCTAGATTATCTCCTCCTCAAAATCTTCATAATTTGCCCAATATTCTCACAATATTCTACAAAAATAAATAATATTAGGCACAAATATGCAAGTATCCATAAACTTTCCTAATGAACACATTAAAGCTAAAAACATTATTAAGTGTAGAAGGAGAGGTTTAATATAGCCTTCATGTGCCTAAGAAATGTTAGATGGGACTTAATTCGTGTCTAATTTGGAGGCCCATCATACCCCCTGTTGAAATTGTTGCTCATCCTCTGAGCAACCTATCCATCTTCTTGCCCTATTGTTCTCTTCTTATGCCTCATATGACTTTGATGATATCCCATACTAATGTGGATGTAACTACCCCTGTTGGATAAGGTTTGTGTTTATCTCAATTTCCCATAATTCCTTTGATTCTCCCTCTCCTATCACGACTTCAATAAACTTTCATCAATGTAGAACAAGGAGTTTCTCTTTCTGCTACAGAAGTGAGAGTGTTTATCGAACATAGGTAAAATAATTGTTCTTTTTATGATGCCGAGGAGAAGGTAGAATTCAACATGCAACCCAAGACACTTTATCCTTAATGACACAAATTCACTGATCTTTCTTACTGGTTTTTAAATATGTGGCAGCTACAGAGTATGCTTTTGAGAATTGAGAGAGTTTTAAGGGTTTTCATGTCAATTATTGGTGGAGAAAATTTGTACTTACCCTTTTACTCATGATTCTTTCCACCTTGATAGGGTTTGAGGGAAATTTTGTCCACTACCAAGCTTCCTATAGCAACCTGTGACTTTCCTATAGCACTTTTTGCAGATCCTGCAGGTTCCTATGCAATGGAGTTTGTTATAACAAAACAAGTTTTTGACATTCTTGTTTCAAGGTTGAGGAAAGAAAAACAACAAGATGCACCCTTTCCTTATTCAACACACCATATTCTTAAACAAATGCTTAGCCAATCCAATTGTTTTCTCAAACTGTAAATTTGCAAAGTACTTTTTCTTGATGATTGAGGTGCTTTTGGAATCCTTATGCCAAATGTTGGAGAGAATGAATTTTTACTTACTTTTCCTTTGAATATTTCCTTGCTTCCCAAGGCTCTAGTGGCTATTCTGGGCGAAATTTAACTTCCTGTAGCCCTATGGTAGCTTCTTGTAGCAGTTTCTTAGCCTTCTTGTAGCTTTTGTAGGATTCCTGTAGCTTCTTGTAGCTTTCCAGAGCCCTCCTATAGTGCTACATGATCTTCCTATAGCAATTACAGTCTTCTTGTTGCAATTGAGAGAGGGTCTAAATTCTATTTTTGAGCTACTGGGATGATGGAGAGTGGAGTACATGAGTTGCACACAACATGAATCCTATAGAAACTAATATTTGCATGCCAAGAGGTGGTGAGTCCACCTTTTATTTATTTTATTTTTATTTTTTTGTTGATTTTTTTCCATTATTTTTATTTTTTTCAATTTACCTCTATTTTTTTCATTGCATGCAAAATAAACTCAAAGTGCTTTGATTTAATTGAGTTGGCCCTCATCTACCCCTTCGCACTCCTTGTCTTCCATCATGACTAAATTATTACATCCCACTTTCTCAAGTCCTCTTCACCTTTGTCTTATCCTCTCCCCCATGTGCGGGTGTCTTGGTGGATAAGTGAAGTTAATTGCTAGATAAGGTCGAGGTTGCTCTATTACTAATATTGGCTATAAAAACTTTTTCGTTCATACACTTGTAATGTTTTTCAAGCTAAAATAAGTTCGTATGAAATGTTTAAAGGATTGCATAGCTGAGCCTTTCCCTTGATGTGTTTTTGGAGGTGATATTGAGGTTGTTGTTATGCATGTTGAAGTTGCCTTTGGTGGTCTTGAAGCTGTTACTAATGATATTGAAGTTGCATGTGATAATTTGTTGGAGGTCCTGTAGGTTTTCTTATTGTTGTTGTTGCTTTGCTCCTAATATGCTCTTGATGTGAGTGTTGTAGTTGATTATATATTATTTCTAAACAGAGGTAAGGTTGTTGTGCATGTCTTTTGAACTGGATTGCACCTTGACTTATGATGTTCCTGCATGTGTGCAAGTGTTTCTCTCATGACTAGGATGCATTTGTTGTTGGATTTCTTTTTTGAGGGTGATGAGTCCCTTATTGGGTGCAAACATTTCTCCCTCATGCTTCCTGTTGGTGGGGAGAAAAAAATATCCTAGATTTATTTTGACTGTACAGGTTGCTACAGGAGGAGTTTCTTCCTGTAGCAGCCTTTTCATCCTTTCTTCTAGTCTTTAGATGTAATGGTGGTGTTGAGGGGAGTGATGAAAATCCATGTAAATAGGGTTGGAGTCATGATGAGGTAATGTGAAGAATGGAAAAATTGAGAACAATGCTCTCAGTGTGTTTCTTTTAGGCAGGGCAAAGTGAACATTTTGAGCAAGTTTAGGTGAAATGGAGTCGATGAGTGATGAAGGTGGTGTTGGGGGACCTCCCTCAACCTTCCCTAAAGAATACATGAACTTTTGACCCCTTTCTCTAATCAGATCTACCTCCTGTAGCTTCTTCTTGGCCATCCTGAAGCAATTCAGACCTTCCCATAGAATTTTAGGACAACCTCTTATAGAAAAATTGTTTGATGCATATTTCTCAAATGGTAGACTGGATTGACTTGAAATTTTCTGAGCATGTTGCCATAATCCTTATGCACCTCCCAAAAAAAATATTTTCCAATGGATGCACAAATCTCAAGAAAAAATAAAAATGGTTGTAGGTGATGGAGGTCGATTTCTCAAAAAGTGTGCACTGAAATTTGCTGAAATTTCTTGAGCATGTTACCATCATCCATATTCATCTCCCCACGAAATATATTGAAAAATGGATGCATGATTTTTAAGATGTTTAAAACAATTTTCTAGTCTGTGTATTTTGGGTTCCTGTAGCAAAACAGAGCCCTCCTGTAGCATTTTAGGACAACGAGGAAAATGAATGAGAATGACTTGGAAATGATGGGTGGATGTTGGAAATGGATGAGGGTGATGGATTGACATGGCGTTGGTGCTTTTGGAGCATCTGAGAAAAGGAGGAGAAAGTCCAAGTTTGACTTCCTTTGACTATATTTTTGATCAATTTTTTCCTTTTGGTGCTAAAGTGTTCTTGTTGCTCTCAAAGGTTGGAGAGAACCTGCATTCATGAGAGAGAGATACATGGAGCAAATAATTTTTTCATTTTTTTTCTTTTAGGCCTACTAGCTGCCTCAATGAGATTTTCAACTAGCAGGTCTGCTTAGGCCCCCCAAAGGAGGTTTTCACTTAGGATCTTTTCATTTTTTTTTTTTTCCAACCCATTGGCCACCTCATGGAGGTTTTCAATCAATGAGCCAATCTCAGGCGCCTCAAATGAGGTTTTCACCTGAGATTTTATTTTTTCTCTTATTTTTCATTTTCTTTTTTCTTTTTCTATCATACTCTACTTGAAAAACAAAATCTCTTTAAATTATAGGAATACTTTCAATGGAGCCATGTGCACATCAAGATGACATATAAACTGATGTGTACCTGAATTTCAAAGACCAAACGATTTGACTTTGACAATATCAAGCTCAATTGAAGAAGAGAGTGATGCTCCCTCTTGTTGATTTTCTGGAACCAAACCTCAATATAACTTTGATGCCCTTGGTTTGATTTCTTATCTTGATCATTCTTCATGTCTTTTTCTACCATGACATTCAAATGTTCCTCTTTTTGCTCATCATTCTCTTGAACACATGGAGGATCTGATGGTAAACATGAGGGAACTTTCTCAATCTCTGATTCTAATGTCTGCTCTTCATCAAGTCCAACCCATGATTATTTGGTCGTCTCTTTGGAATCTTATTTTTTTGCATGTTGTCCTTCAATGGCATTAAGAGAATATCTTTTTTGCAATACTCTTCCCGAGCTAAGATGAATACCATTGAGATTAAAAGGGGATGTTAGGAAGTGTTGTACCTCAGCGTTGTAAGTGGGTTGAGCTACTTCCTTGTGTGGGTTTGAAAATGGTGGTATAGGTAGTTGAGTGGGAGTGGATCTTTGGGATGGATGTGGTTGAGGTTATGGTTTTGGTTTTGGTGGATGGTAGGGATAACATGGAGTTTGGTATGGAGGATATTGAGGATATTGCCGATTTATCCCATAAGGTCCTTGCCAACCTTGTTTCCAAGATTGGTTTTGGGGTTGAGATGGCTAAGGTTGCCAAGGTTGCTAAGGAAAGGGTGTGTTCCAATTACTCTAAAATTCTGAATTAGGTTCTTGCATCAGCCTAGGTTGACTAGGCTGCCATGGTCCTCTTGGAGCTACATAACATAGTTGCTTTGTAAATTAACTTGCTCCATTTTCCTCTTGGTAAACTTCCTTCAACCTTGGTAATGGTAGGCAATATTTAACAGCATGTGATTCTGCATGGACAACACAAATATCAACATCTTCTTTTTCTTCATCTTGCATTCTTAACATTTCTACTTGTTTCCTTAGATTACTAAGAATTTATGTTTTAAAGTCATGAAACAAATTTCCAAGTTTAGCTTGACTCACTGATCTTGGTGTTGATTTACTTGCTCTTGCCCTTCCTCTTGATATGTGTTTGCATGTTTCACAAATTTCTTCAAATGATAATTGGTATACATTACCTCTACTCATGAGATCAAGGAGATCAATCCACTTATCCCTAATTGTTCTAATTAAGAGGGTTTTGGTGCGTGAGATCCTAAATGATGTAATTTTCCCCTCTTAACATTATACATGAACCTCTCTATTAGATCCTTAAGGCTCTCATCTTGTTTTTGAGTCATTCTATAAATTTCTTCTTTAAGATCATGATCTTTATATTTTTCTATAAATATATTTTGCACATCATTCCATGATCTTATTGAATTAGTCCATAAACTCACGAACCATTTAAGAGCTCTATCCTTCAATGTTGTCGGAAACAATCTTTGTTTTTGAGTGTTTAATAAGTAACCACAAGATCTACAAAGGATTTCAAATTCAAAGAGAAAGGTTTATGGATTCTCTCACATCATACCATGGAAGTTGGGAAGGGAAGATTGAGGGATGTTCTTCATATGAACACTGACATCAATATCTTGAATTGTAAATCCAAGAGGATCTTCTTCATTGTCATCATCTCCACCCATTTCTTCTATCTTCTCTGCCATCTCTTCTTCTTCTACCTACAAAAGTGGATGGTGGTATGCCTCTTACTACACGATGTGATCAAATGAGGGGGGGAAGGGTTGGTGTTGGAGAAGTATTCTTTTTTTGTGTTTATAAAAAATAAAATGAATTAGAATGCTAATGCAATGCAATATGCCAAATGCAATTTTTGTGTGTTTTTGCAGAAAGTAAAAGAAACGAATCAACTAGGGAAGAAAATAATGCATACTTTGACACCTCCCTGACAATGGCACCAAAAAGTGATGAGCCTCAGTATTGCAACAAGAATGTTGTAAATCCCAAGGCTACCAACTTTAATTATCAACCCAAGGTTTGTACAAACTTAAGAGGTATTGACACTATATGCACAACCTACAATGTGTCCTTCTTTTGATGTCATGATGTAATGGAGTGAATGTAATGAAATCAAATCCTAAACTAATTGCATAAATGAAAATGTTACTTTGAAAAGAAATTAATCCTAGGCAAGAATAACAATTTGTAATTGAAATCCTACGAGCATGAATTCAAATATATAGACCTAATCTACTTTTTGAAAAGGTAGGTCCTAATTGGTGTTTTATTCTCCCCCAATCACGAAGTTGGAGGCTAGAGGTTATGATTCAACCCTGAGAGACAAAAAACATGATTTTTGAGCAAATATGGTCAAGTTTACACATGCTAGTGGAGTGCTACAAGAAGTTACATTTTTTGCTACAAATAGCTACAAGTTTGCTACACAAAGATATAATTCATCGAATGACCAAGTAAATCAAATTGAAATGGGATGGGACAAATTTTGTTATTGAATAGGATGTATAAGGTCTCCATTCCAAGTGGAATCAAACAAAAATACCCTTGTTAACACGTGCTAAAAAATAGCAGAAAATTACTAGTCTAAAATCTAGAAATTCAAGAACTAGTGAGCTAGTTAATCTATCAAAGGCCTAACCTAATCAAGTGAAAATGCAATGGGGCAAATTTTGTTATTAACTTGAATGTTTTTATGACCTAATACAAGTGGAATACACTTAAGTGAAACTCATTTTCATGTTCTAGAAAATAGCAGAAAATTACTACTAGTTGCTACAAGGGACTTCCATAAATTTTAGACTTTTGAATAAGCAAACTAATCCAAATAGCTCAATGATTACTATGACCTTCCAAAGATGTTACAAGGATGAAATCATGCTTGTGATCCTGCAAAAGAACTCACTTCAAGCACTTAACCCAATCCTATAACAAGAAATCATCAATACTAAATGCAGAAATAGGAAAAGCAAGAACAAGAGATGCATCTGAATAAGAAGTGAAAATAACAAAAATAAATTATACAAAAGGGCTCTGATGCTCTTGGGATGGCCAAGCCCAAGGAAACTCAGAGTCCTATGAAGGAGACTAAGCTTTAGAAGCTAAAAATGACACCAATATTCATTTTTGGATCAATCTAAGTACATCCCTACTAGAAATGAAAGTGGAGCTACAAAAATACAAGTTTTCTCCCCAAGAAAACTAAGAAAAACCAACCCCTAGAGGAAAATTCGAATTGGTACTTATACAAAATGATTAGGAAGCATTCTCCTTGAAAGGAGGATGCTTTTCCCTCCAAAATCTCTCAAATAGTGGATCTAGTTCCCTGCACTAGGAATCTGCATTAAATGAAATGGAACATATTCCTATATTTTCTTAATCATTGGAGCTCCAAAATTTGTGCAATAATTTCATAATATCTTATTGATTTATTATCCAATATCGATCTTCGTGTAGTAGGGAGCAAGTCCCTAAATTATCTCCTCCCCTAAATCTTCATAATCAGCTCAATATTCTCACAATATTCTACAAAAATAAATAATATTAGGCACAAATATCCAATTATCCATACACCTTCCTAATGAACATATTAAAGCTAAAAAACATTATTAAGTGTAGAAGGAGAGGTTTAATATAGCCTTCATGTGCCTAAGAAAGTTTAGATGGGCCTTAATTTGTGTCTAATTTGGAGGCCCATCGAAGATCATAGTGCTCGTGATCTTGATTCCAAGGGCATGAACGACACTCAAATCCAAGTTTGTATCCTCAAGATATTCATGGTCAAATTTCTGGTCAAACTAGGCCAAGTGGTAGTCACTAACGATACAACAATTTGGAAAAGTGTCTGCGCACAGAATCCAGTAGTCGGAATGGGCGAATTTGTTTCCTCGTTAATTTTTCTTGTGACCCCCAAAAATCGATCAATTTTTTTTAGCCAATGTTGTTATATAAAAAAATAATAATAAGGGGTGGGTCGGGCCTGACGGACCCACCCACTCCTCTCCGTCAAAATGTGTGTGTGTGTGTGTGTGTTTGTTTATATATATATATACAGGTGGCAGGCAATCAAACCCTGCCACCCCATCACTCTATATACGACACACCATATTAACATTCGGGGCTAACGAGACTGGAACCCGTATCGGCCGGATGGCTGGCCCGCCCCACGCGATGACCCCACATCCCACCACCGCCAATGGTTATGTTAGCAAACAACCCAAACATGTTATACCAACCCGTCGGTTATCACATTAATGCGTCATTTTTAACACAAAATGGTTATAATGGGGGGAGGCCCGTGGGCTGAACCTCGGTCCTCCGCCCCCCAAAATTAGTGTTTCACCAACAACCCAATGGGCTTGACTTTGGAGAATACGCCCACGCAAAGATATATAAACCCATATTTCTCATTCATCGAACAGAGGGAGAAGCATGGAACCTAGCCCATACGGGCATGAATTTCGAGACATAATCTTTTATGGAATATTCCATGTAGAATCTTAGAGGAATCTAAAAGATTCCCTGGAGGGTGATTTTTCACAATGACATAATCATGCCTAGTTTACTCAAATGAACAATTTCGCAGGGAACGTGATGGTGTGGTCTGTTTCTCCATCTAAGCAGCGAAAATTATGGCAACCAACAACAAGGAATCTTTACAGAATCTTGTGGAATCTAAAAGATTCCCTTGGAGGTTGATTCTTGACTGAGGTAGAATGACGTCGACTTTATAGTCATTTTTCATAGAATTTCACAAGGAATGCAGTGGTGTGCTCAGAATTTTCATAAGAGTAGCGTATTTTTCAGCGATCTCCAGGAAGAAATCTTTGGGGGAATCTTCAAGATTCCTGAGGGTCTAGATTTCGACAGTGTCCGAAAGGGGTCAAGTTTATAGTCATTTGACATGATTTCATGCCACAAATTCAATGGTGTGTTCCATTTCATCAACAGAGCTTCCCATTTTCAGGCCATCCCCGAAAGTGGAGGTATATGATGCAGTGATGCCATGTTATTTCTTTTCATTTGTTGAGACGATGATTTTGTTGTTGAGATCCTTGTTACCATTCTGTTGAAGGATACTTGTATACAATGTCATGTGAGAACTTATTATCTTGTCATGCTAAAGGAGGGCCCATATGAGTGAGAGTTATTATAGGGATAACCTTTCGTGAAGAGACGTGCCACTCTAGTTGAGGGAATTTGTCCTTGTAATGACAAAGAATGTACCATGTACCCATCATCATCTTGCAAAATTTAATGAAGCGACCTCCCCACTCTTGACACTGGGCCGAGAGACGTAACCCACACTGGGTGAACTTTGTTATCAATGTGTTTTGTGTTCTTGTTTTGATGGTGGTTATTTTGTTTCCTCTTCTTTACAGTATGCACATGTGGCTTTTCATACTCTTTCATATGCAATTATGCTAACCTCACAGAAGTAAAAGATATTGGTTAATTCCAATAGCTGAAGAGATCTAAATCATATATAGTCTTCTGTGAGGTCGAGTTCCCTTCATGATGTCGACTTGAAAACTGTTGAGGTCGACTTGGTGGAGGAGTAATATATGGCGAAATTACATAAAATAATTTTTCTTTATTTGACATAATGAGTCCAAGAAGGGTCAAGAACATAATGACAATGACAATGGCTCGTGACTCAACTCTAGAAGCACACAATGGGTGCTTAGACCTAGAAATATAACAAATAGAGCATGGAACCCATGCTTAAAAAAATAATTTTCTTTGATCTTTAAAATAATTTTTCTTTTATTCTTTTTACAAATACATATAAATTACATCATATCATGAGCTATACAACAATTATGAAGACTGTTATTAGTTACATTTTCAACAAGAGAGAGAGACAATATCGGTAGAAGAACAACAAGATCAGTTTGATTTAATGAAAGAATTGAATTTTTTTTCTTGTCGAAGAGGAATCTATGCTAAGAGAATTGAATATGTGCTGAAGAAAATTGGTTTGCAAACTTATTTGCATGAGACACCATGTTAATAGGTTGGGTGATGGATATGACGACAAATTCGAGACACCAAAACCAAAAAAGATCAAGATCACATTTGAGGAAATTGTAGGAAATTACATTCCTACTCTTTGTCTTTGATCAAGGTTCTTTAGGCTATGTTTATATTGTTTCTTGTGGCTAATTATAGGGATTTAAGAGTAACAGTTATAACAAATGATGGAATTAGCAATTAGTTAAGGTAGACTTTTGAAAAATAATGTTGATTATTCTAGTTATCATTGTGATAAATTAGAAATAACAACTTTGCTTGCATATTATCTCTATTTGCAATAGTCATCATGGTTAGAAAACCACCTAAATCAACTCCCAAAAAGCGTCTAAGATGATGCCACAAGAACTCCCTATAGGTTCCTTTCATTTCATAGACTTGACATGGGAGTTATTCCACTAGAAGCACATTCAAGTTCAAACTATCATTCTTTACTTTGAATGTCCCTATGAATTATGGAAAAGAGAATTAAAGGATCCAAGCTACAAAATAGCTTGATTTTCTATGTCAAAGAAAAAGCCATGGGTTACATACAGTGTTTCCATAAATCCAAATAATCCATGGAATGCAAAATACACGCATTTCTTGCAATATCTCAAGAAGTATACTTTAAACTATTTATTTATTTTATTTTATTTCTATGCGTAATAAAAGTTCTTGTTGTTCCATTGACGTTTTGGAGATATGAGTTGATAGGTTCATAAATATGAGATACTAGAGTTACAATGATATATTTTGATAAGTTCGAAAATAAAAGATATAGATGTTATGTAGTTATAACGATGTTATATTGAGATGTGTTATAAGAAGATCAAGGTCGCATTAGAGGAAATTGTAGGAAATTGATGGAAATTGCATCCTTAGTCCTTGTCTTTGATCAAGGTTCTTTAGGCTATGTTTATATTGTTTCTTGTAGCTAATTATAGGGGCACAAACATAACAATTATAATAAATTGGTGGAATTAGAAATTAGGCAAGCTAGACTTTTGAAAAGTAATGTTCAATGATCTAATTATCATTATGGTAGATTTAGACATAACATATTTCCTTGCATAGTAGTTGTAACACCCTCCTCCCACATCTACCCAAGCAACTAACCAATTGGGGTAAACATCTGACGAGAGGCCACTATGACATGATTTTACCTCCTAACTCACGTTAAGGAAGTGGAACCGACATAAACACACCATACAGACATTCAACATTAGCATTAGGACCCTCAGGAACCAATCAAACCTTTCTGCCAACTAGCCCCTGGGTCCCACTGAGCTTTTAGACCACTTGAACTTTGGACGCTCTCATGCTATGGGCATGCCAGTGTCCAAGGACCTTTGGATGCTCTCATAGGCCTGCAAGCCAGCGTCCAGGGACATTTTTGCACAGTGTTGTGCGAGTGTCTCCGGGATTTGAGCCACTTTTTTCAGGCCCACAACCCAGGTCACTACCTAGAATAGAATGACATATGCAGAACAGTACGATAATAGGGAAATGACAGTGAAAAAAAAATTACTTGAATAAGACCTTGACTACACCCCTGCTAGCCATGATAGGCATTTCGTCAAACATATCACGAATATGTAATCTACAGGTGTAAATAACAGATTTGAAAATAAGGGTCTCATACTTAGTTGAGAATCGCTAAGAAACATAGATGCCTCAACACATTAGCTGCCATTTCATCCATTAGGTCATAGATACATTTTTCATTCATTTACAAGTAAAAACATGATGATAGCCATACATAGCTACTACCATAAAACATAGATATAACCATCATAATAGAAACAGAAATACCAATCAAATCATATCCATATAAACCACATATAAACTAGTATAATACTTATATAAATACAAGGAGAAATAACCTCATATTGATAATGCAAGATCCAAACCCCGGATGGGACTTCCACGTTCCGCCCGACCGTAGAATGGTTGAACCAAATCTCTCTTCAACCATTCACCCCCATGCCATATTCCAAGCATGAATGTGGGATCTCATAGAACACATCAATCCAAAACCATCCAGGGCTTCCAGAGGCCATCCACCTCAACCCATCAAAAGTGATTCCAACTCGCGGTCGGACATCACCAAAACCATCATCAAATCGGTCTTTATCCAAGCCATTCAGGGCTTTAAAGCGTTTGTTCCAACCAAGGCTCCAAAACTAGTAAATTAGCCCACAGTTCTTGTCAAGCTCCAGAGCATTTGTCCAACCAAGGCTCCAGGACTAGTAACTCAACCCACCAAGGGCTCTAGAGCGTTTGTCCAACTAGGGCTACGAAACTAGTAACTCAACCCAAGTTGTTATAGGGCTCTGAGCATTTGTCCAACCAAAGCTCCAAGAACTAATAATTTAACCCAAGTTAAGGAAACACGGTAACCAACCAAAACTAAACAAGGAAATAAACCCACAATCTCCATGGTTATCTAGGAAATAGAAAGGCTAGGCAATCCACTGTTAATCCAGACAATCCTCCATGCCAGTGACAGATCCTGACCAATAATCCACATGCACATGATGTGAATGCCAAAATTAGAGAGGAAAACATACATGAAACTCGGTACCTGCAAGCAAATCCCATTGTAGTTTCTGATCCTGATGTCCTCTTGTGCCTTCCTGCTCTTTCCTTGCCTTCTTACTCCAAAAATCCAAGTATGCCACACCCTCCAAGAGTGCTCCAAGAAAACTCTAAGTATCCAAGAGTATGCGAGAGAGAGAGAGAGAGAGAGAACAATGAGAAAGATCCAAAACTGAACTGACAAAAGGCTACCAACTGATCCTCAAAAGCATTTTTATTAATGAGGCCTCTATTTTCTTCATTTTCCATTATTTTCCTCCTCACATGCAACACATGACCTTTCACCTTATTTTTCTCCTAATTTCCATTATTTTCATGAATAAATGTGCTAAAAACGCCATTTGCTTTTCCAAAGCCTTAACCATTGCCTTTTCCAATTTCCTTAGCCATTAATCAATCACAAGTGATCCCCATCACTAGGATTTTCCCCAACATTCAGCTTGGAATAAGTGTGCCATCAACCGTGGTTATTATTTTTCCTTTATGAACTTTTTTTACATGGATTTTTCACCAAGGCTCTTACAGAACCCTCCCCCTCGGGGGGAGCACCATCCTTGGTGTTCAATAACACCTATAACCACAAAACTCCTGTAAGAAAAACATACTGTCTATGGATCTTTATGATTTAGGTCATTGCAGTATTTACAATGATCATCCTGTTGAGAAGCAAACCAACATGAAAGCATAGCAACATAACAACATAACATCATAATGAAATGGCACCCATACCGCTTATTGGAGCTTTATAACACAGCTCATGGTGATATTTACATTCATATACATATGTAAATATACTAGAATAACCAAGCATATACCAAAATATATACCAATACATATAACAAAACACCATACCAAAACACCATGACAAAATTGCTTTGCCTCAACCGACAAACAAGGAAGGATACATAGCCCATATTTGATCCACCATCTCCCATGTAGCTTCATCGGGCCCAAAGAGCTTCCACTACTCTTTAAATTACTCGATTGCTCGGTTCCTTAGCATGAGCACCTTTTTTTGTAATATACATCGAGGCTCCGTTGGAATTCTCCATTTGGTTCCACTTGACATACAGACTAGTCAATCACATATCAACATCTTTAACATACTTCTTAAGCAATGACACAAGGAAAACATCATGGGCTTTCACTGTTGGAGGCAGTTCAAGTCAATATGCTACTGGCTCAATCCTCTCAATGATTCTGAAGGGTCCACAAAATCATGGTGCCAGGAGCTCTTCTTTGGTTTGATGCACAAATAAACCTATTCCCAAACTTGGAACTCCTTGAACAACCTGTTCTGATATGCATAGATCATATGCCTATCCTATGTTGCCTTTAGATTTTTCTTGATCACCTGCATTTCTTTTTCCATGTCTGCCAACATGTCAGGTCCAATCAACACCCTGTTAACTGGATCACTCCAACTGATAGAAGTATTACAACTCCGCCCATACAATGCCTCTAACAGACTCATCCTCAAAGATTCCTAATACCCATTGTTGTAAGTGAACTCTACCAGTAGAAGATACTCTTCCCACTTATGATGTTGATGCATCACATACATCCTCAACATGTCCTCCAATACCCTATTGACCCACTCTATCTGTCCATCTGTCTGCGGGTGATAAGTTGTACTAAAGGCCATCTCTATGCCCAAACCTGCAAAAAACTCCTTCAAAATATTGGAAGTGAACTTCGCATCCCTGTCTGACACAATATTCTTCAGAACACCATGCAATTTGACTACATCTCTGATGAATACCTGTGCTACATCTAGCTGAGAATGTAGACTTCACTGGAATGAAATGTGCAACCTTCATCAACCTGTCCACAACAACCATGATGGAATCATGTTGTCTCACTGTCCTTGACAAACCTGTAATGAAGTCCATGGAAATGACCTCCCATTTCCACTCTGGAATCACAATCGGTTGTAGTAGTCCACCTGGATGTTTACACTCTACCTTCACACACTGATAATTAAAACACCTAGCCACAAACTTTGCTACATCCCTCTTCAGGTTCGGCCAATAAAACTTTTTTACTGCAGTTAATGTCTTTTGATAACTTGGGTGACCCTAATATGGTTTCGCATAAAACTCCCTGAATATCACCTTCTTGAGTTGACTTTTATCTGACACATATATCCTGTCTCTGAGTCTGACCAATCTGTCTGTCATAAGGCAATAGTCCACATCATGTGCACCTACATCTGTACCTGTACCCCTGTGGTGTAGGTAAATTCTCGGTGCAGACACAGACAATTCCTCTAGCTCGAGAGAGCGGGTTTAGCCACAAACAAACAATCTATGGAAAACTTCCTTAAGCTAGAATCAAATAAGAGGGCCTACCTCTTAGAATGATATTCCGCTTGGTGATGATCTTACTTCCTTACTCCAGCTACTTTTCGTTTCCTTCCTTCGAATACCTAAAACAAGCAAACAACAAACAACAACAAACGTGATAGCATACAAATTGCATTCAACCTACTTAACAGGTGAAGGAACATTAAGCCATCAAATGTAAGATAACACTTTAATGTAGGAAATTAATCAATTGTTGTATTCATATAAGTTCAGAAAAAGATTACAACCAATGCCTTGACATTGTTGGTCTCCTCCAACGTATCTGGGTTCCCATACTTTTGCTAGCATCTCATGGATAGCCCCGATAATGGAAGTTTTAAGGCTTCTTCCCTTTAGTCTCAAACCAAACCAAACACACTATTCTCCCTCAAACATAAACTAGAGAGCTACAAGCTATAATATCTTGCTAGTTATTCAAGCTCCAAATATGCTAAGACTGAAACTACATCCAAAAACTAGTTCATCTTGGGAAAGGAGGGGTTTATATAGCTTTGATGGAGGGGAGATGGTTCCTCTTATCATGGGGGAGGCCTTATCTCTTGGGTTTGTTCCATCCTAATAGGGGAAAGAAACCCAAATTGACTTCTTCGGCTCCATCCATCCCAACCATTTACTAGACTTCTGTTATGAAGCTTCTAGACCTGGAAGCTTCGACTCCATGTGTAAAAAAATTGCCAAAAGAGGATCGGCATGACTGAGACAAAGCTCAATAGCGCTGATTGGTGCTAGTCCCAGTGTTAAACTCTGCAGATTAGCGCGGGGGATGAACTGGTCATTAGCATCGGTCTTGTAAATTGGGGTAAAAGGAATATTCTTGGGACATGGCACAAATGGGAAATGTTTTGCTCATGAAGAGGGACATAATGGGAGCTTCTTCATGATGGGAAAACACATGAGGGTCGCTGTAGAGGTCCTCTAGGATCGTGGAACGGGGAGTACAGGGACAATGAAAAAATGTTGTGTAACAACCCCTGCTTGTACCTGTATTGTCACCTATACCTATACTCTATTGTAACTTATGCATAATCTCCATATATCTGACATCCTGCTGGCCTACCTGCAAGATCCTATCGTGTAAGTCTGTCCCATATGAGCTCATAGTTGCTAAGTGATTTACATGTATCCGCTTGCTAAGAGCATCTTCCACCCTATTCTCTTTACCTTTTATATATCTAATCTCGAAATCAAACTCACTGATCGAAGCCAACCACCGAGCATGCCTACGATTCTGATTTGGTTGGTCAAATATATACCGCAAAACAATGTGTTCACTCATCAATGTAAACCTCCTGCCCAAAAGATGGTGCATCCACATCTTCAATGCATGTATGATCGTTGCTAGCTCAAGATCATGCGTGGATAGTTCTGCTTGTGCTCATTTAGTTTCCTCGACTCATAGCATACCACATGTCCATCCTACATAAGGAGTCCGCCAAGTCCTTTCTTGCAAGAATTTGTGCATACTACAAACTCTTTGTCCGAATCTGGAGTCTTTAACATTTGTGCATGTGTCAAAACTATCCTCACACTCCTCTATCCATTCGAACTTCTTATCTTTCTTCTGCAATGATGTGATAGGATAAAAAATATGTGAGAAGTTCCTGATGAACCTCCTATAATAGCCTGCCAACCCCATAAAATATCTCACCTCATCTACATTCTTAGGGGCTACCCACTCCATAATGGCCCTTATCTTTTTTGGATCTACTACGATGCACTCCATCAAGACAACATGCCCCAATTAATGTACCTTAGTCTGAAAGAAACTACAGTTGTTGAGCTTAGCATACAACTGATGCTCTCTCAATAACCTCAACACTATTGCTAAATGCTTAGCATGCTCTTCCTCATTTTTAGAATATACCAATATTTCATCAATGAACACAATAACAAACTTATCCAAGTATGAACGCAACACACTATTCATCAAACACATAAATGTAGTTGGAGCATTATTTAAGCCAAATGGAACTACAACAAACTCATAATGCCCATACATGGTCCGAAAAACTGTCTTGTAAATTTCCTCCTCTTTGATGTGTACCTGATGATATCCGGATCTCAGATCAATCTTCGAGAACATTGTTTCTTCCTTCAACTAGTCGAACAAGTCATCGATCCTCGGCAACGGATACCTATTCTTGATGGTCACTTTTTTCAACCACCTGTAGTCAATGCATAATCTGAGAGTACCATCTTTCTTCTTCAAAAACAATATCGGTGCGCCCCATGGTGATACACTCGGTCTAATGTATCTCTTGTCCAACATTTCCTTCAACTGCAAATTCCACTCTACCAACTTAGGTGTGCTCATCCTGTAAGGTTATTTTGATGTTGGAGCTGCCCCTGGCACCAACTCAATAGAAAAGTCTACCTCCCTGTGAGGTGGAAAATTTGTAATGTCCTCAAGAATTACATCCTTGAACTGCAGTAAAATTGGGTACTTTCTCAACACATCTGCATCCTCAACTTCCTTACCCTTGTCACTAGAAATGTGCATTATGAATAACACACACCCTTTCCTATGGTTGCGCTTTGCTTGCATACTTGTTACCAACCTAATTGATGTGGTTTTCTTCTTTCCCTACAAGACTCTTAGTTCCCCATTGTCATACACACACTCAATTGCTTTGTCATCACAATCTACCTTGGTTCTATGAAGGTACAACCAATCCATGCCCAACAACATATTGTATGATCCCAATGGTAATACATTCAAACGTGTTATGGTAGGCATACCATTCAAATCAAATGCACAAGCTCTTACCCAATGGTGGACTTGCTTCTTTTTACCTGTAGCCAACTACACTAACCAAGATTCTACGTGAAATTCCTTACTCAAACCACACTTATCCACCAAGTCAGGTCTAACATAGCTATAATAAGATCTAGGGTCAATCAAAATTGAAATAACTTGATCATAAAGCTTACCATCTATCTCAATGATAAATGCCTGATGGTCTGCCTGTTTGTTATCCAATGCAACATATACAAGGAAAACTCTGACCAACATCCCCAATTGTCTGTGCATCTTGTGCACTATATACTAGAGGCCTACCACCCAGATACTATGGACAACCTCTCTTGCGATGATCCCCTCCACAAGTCCAACACCGCATGGGCTCCTTATTCTATTCCTCAAATCAATGGCCTTGTCCTCCATCTGATGCATTGAACTTCTTAGATGGCACAAAATCCTCTTTATTATCTGTACCCTGAGGTCTTGCTTATTTCTTGTCCCATTTTCCTTTGTTCCTTGCATTACCTTTCCAATGTGGCTTAGTCTCAGATCTGCGCTTTGATTATTCATAGCAATGCCTTAGCTTTCGGATGGTCTCCTCCAATGATTTAGGCTCATTGAACTCAATCTTGTCTTTGAATGCAACTGGTAATCCACTAATGAAAATTTGAATCTTGGCCTTCTCCTCTGTGAGGTAAGGCACATACCTCAGTAACTCCAAGAACCTGCTAGTGTACTCCTCATCTATCATCGATCCCATCTTTATCTCATAGAATTATTTTGCCTTGTCATCAAAGTATCTCTCCTATAGATACTTCTTCTTGAATAGCCGCTCAAACTCACTCCAAGTCAAGTCTTCCTCATGAATACATCTTACATTCTTCACATCTTCCCACCAAATGTATGCTTTACCTTTGAGACTGAATGTAGCTACTCTGAATTTCATGTTCTCTGAATAATCATGTAACCTGAAGAACTTCCTCATGCTAATCACCATGCCTCTACATCTTGTGCTTTCTTCATCTCTCCATCAAAATTAGGCGGCTTTGCTTTCCTAAACTCATCTTGAAAGTATCCCCTATCACTCTTCATGTACGGATGATAACGATGCCAATCATAGTGCCTATCTGAGTCAGAAATAGAATAATACCTGTGTCTATCCCTCCTCCTATCCAAAGTGTCCAATAATCTGCCATCTCCAACTGTGTCATATCTATCTGACCTGTGACCACCATGCAACCTACTACCATATTCCCCATTAGTTCTGTCCTCTTGCTCATAGCTGATATGACGTGGTCCTTGTCGCTGCAAATTTGACAAACTCTAAAGTATCACTGCATTTACCTCTACTTGTTTCTCCTATGCCTGCATGATTCTGTCTTTATCTGCCTTAAAACTCCTTATTTCTTCCTTTAAGATTCTCAATGTATCTTGCAAATCATAAGAGTTCCCAACACCATACTGCTCTTCTGATTCATAGGGAGAGTCTTTGTAGTCTACCATCTTGCTATCCATTTGATATTTCTTCCTGCAAGGTATGTCATATTAGCTAAACCAAATCACAATAAACCAACGTACCTTGGTATAGCTCAGGGAGGATACCTTATCTGTAAGATCAACAAATCAACGTGATGCATGTATAACATAATCATGAAGACATATAGAAACACAACACATAAGTATATAACCATGCAACCATAATTCTAGCTAGGGTCTAGTCATCAATGCATGACCTTATCAACAACGCATACCACGACCTCATGCATTATGACAACCATTACATCGTTCTACACTTGACCACATGCACAGATGAACATGTATAAGCAACACGTAACCAACCACACACATGCACGAAAAATACTTGAAACCAGACCTACAACAATGTTACATGAAACCAAGCATACAAGGATGCAACTAAACACACAAGAATGTAACCAAGCATACAATAATAATACATGTAAGCGACATATCATAATATGTAACAAGTTATACACTCACGACGATGCATCCCACAATAACAACATCAACTTCCACATGGTGACATCACTATAACCATGATCGACATTATGCAAATGCAACGATCACATGGAATGTAAGTGTAAGAGACACACATGCAACTGACATGCATGCATGACCAACACACAACGCATTGAGTCTAAGGGGTGAACCATGCTCTGATACCACTTTGTAACACCCTCCTCCCACATCTACCTAAGCAACCAGCCAGTCGGGGTAAACATGCGACGAGAGGCCATTATGATATGATTTGACCTCCTAAGTCACGTTAATGAAGTGGAACCGATGGAAACACACCATATAGACATTCAACATCAACATTAGGACCTGTAGGAACCAATACAACCTTTTTGCCAACCAGCCCCTGGGTCCCACTGAGCTTTTGGACTACTTGACCTGTAGACACTCTCACAGGCCTGCAAGCTAGCGTCCAGGGACTTTTTTGCACAATGTTGTGTCAGCATCCCCGAGATTTGAGCCACTTTTTCAGGCCTAGAGCCCAGGTCACTGCCTAGAATAGAATGACATCTTAAGAACGGTAAGATAACAAGGAAACGACAGTGCAAAATCAATTACTTGAATAAGACCTTGATTGGACCCCTACTAGCCATGGCAGGCATTTCATCAAACATATCACGAATATGTAATCGACATGTGTAAATAACTGATCTGAGCATAGGGTTCTTGTACTTAGCTGAGAATCACTAAGAAACATTGATGTCTCAACACATCAACAACCATTTCATCCATTAGGTCATAGATACATTGTTCATTCATTTACAAGTAAAAACGTGATGAGAGCCATATGTAGCTACTATCATTAAACATATATATAACCAACATCATAGCAACATAAATACCAATGAAATCACCCCCATATAAACCACATAAACTATTATAATACTCATAGAAATACAAGGAGAAATAACCTCATATTGATAATGAAAAATCCAAACCAAGATGGGACTTCCATTTTCCACCCGACTGTAGAATGGCTGAGCCAAATATCTTTTCTACTATTCACCCCTGTGCCATATTCCAAGCATGAATGTGGGATCTCATAGACCACAACAATCCAAAACCATCCAGGGCTTCTAGAGGCCATCCACCTCAACCCATCAAACAGTGATTCCACCTCACGATCGGACATCACCAAAACCAGCATCAGATCGGTCTCTATCCCAACCATCCAGGGCTCCAGAGCATTTTTTTTAACCAAGGTTCTAGGACTAGTAACTCAAGCCACAACTGTCGTCGGGTTCCAGAGCGTTTGTCCAACCAAGGCTCTAGGACTAGTAACTTAGCACATCAAGGGCTCCAGAGTGTTTTTCCAACAAAGGCTACGGGACTAGTAACTTAACCCAAGCTGTTACATGGCTCTAGAGCGTTTGTTCAACCAAGCCTATAGGAACTAGTAACTCAACCCAAGCTAAGGAAACATGAGAACAAACCAAAACAAAACAAGGAAATAAAACCTGAATCTCCATGGCTATCTAGGAAATGGCAACGCTAGGTAATCCATTGTCAATCTGGGAAATCCTCCATGCCAATGACAAATCATGGTCAATAATCCACATGCATATGCCATGCATGCCAAAACTAGTGAGGAAAACATACATGCAACTCGGTACCTACAAGAAAATCCCGTTGTAGCTACTGATCACGATGTTCGTTTGCACCTTCCTGCTCTTTCCTTGCCTTCTTGCGCCAAAAATCCAAGTATGCCACACCCTCAAAGAGTTCTATGGTAAAACTCTAAGTATCCAAGAGTATGTGAGAGAGAGAGAGAGAGAAAGAGAGAGCTCCAAAACCGAAGTGGCAAAAGGTTACCAACTAATCCTCATAAGCCTTTTTATTAATGATGCCTCTATTTTCTTCATTTTCCATTATTTTCCTTCATTTTCCTCCTCACATGCAACCTGAGACCTTTAACCTTAATTTTCGCCTAATTTCCATTATTTTCATAAATAAATGTGCAAAAAATGCCATTTGCCTTTCCAAATCCTTAGCCATTTCCTTTGCCAATTTCCTTAGCCATTAATCAATCACAAGTGATCCCCATCACTAGGATTTTGCCCAACATTCAACTTGGAATAAGTGTCCCATCTACCGTGGTTATTATTTTGCCTTTATTAACCTTTTTTACATGGAATTTTCACGAAGGTTGTTATAGTAGCTCTATTTGCAATGGTCATCATGGTTAGACAACCACCTAAATTAACTCCTGAAAAATTTGTTAGGATGATGCCACAAGAACTCCCTAAAGGTTCCTTTTATTCATAGACTTGACATGGGAGTTATTCCAATGCAAGCACATTCAGGTTCAAGCTATCCTTATTTTCTTTGAACATATTAATGACTTAAAAGCAAGAGAATTGAGTTATCCAGACTACAAAATGGATCTATTTACCATGTTAAAGAAAAAAGTGAGGGTTACATACAATGTTGGCATAAATCCAAATAATCCATGGAATGAAAAACACATGCATTTATTGCAATATATCAAGCATAGTTCATTTTTTTATTATCAATTTGTTTTTATGCCTAATGCAAGTCCTTGTTGTTACACTGACATTATGGAGATATTTGTTGTTAGGTTCATAAATATGAGATAATTGTGTTACAAAGATATATTTTGATAGGCTAAAAAATAGAAGATATAGATGTTATGTAGTTACAACAGTGTTATATTGTGTGTGTAGGTGAGTTCAAGAATTCATGATATCAATGTTATACTTTCCTCTTTTGATGTAATGCATGCAATTTACATTATGATGTTATATCTAGATATGTGCCAACTCTATTCTTTGTCAAATTGTTGACGGTGTTGGAAATCTGTCAACCAAGGGGGTCGCCTTGATGTGAAGTCCCAATTAGACCTCATATTGTTTGGAGTTGGAGCCCCATCTAGGGTATTGCCCCAGCCACCATAACTTTAAGGTTTGCCTTGGCTGCAATGAATAACATAAGAGAATATGCATATAAACTTTGAAATCAGAAAGTAGGTTGACACTGTGAAACACCAATTGCGATGTGTAAAAGGAGACTTTCACGAGGGGAGAGAGAGGAGTGAGTCTCTGGAAGGAAGCAATAACACTAACCTAAATGAGACACACGAGAGCATGAAAAGATTCATTAGTTATCTAGCGAAGTAGTTCACATAGACACGACGATCATTAAAGCAAATACAACACACATTCAACAATATAAGTGCCAATGCCACAAAAATAGTTCAATTTCCTTTGTACATGTGAACAAAACATATACCACAAACATATAAAGAATAGTCTTACTACATTCATGATACATGCATGGAAATGTGTTGGCTCATCGAGCTTATAATTATTAGGTGAAAGGTCCAAGTACACAGTTACAATGGTGAGCCACTAGCTCCAATAATGGAACATTAAGTCACTTCTTGCTTCTCCAAAGAATGATCTTCTCTCCTATGCTAAGATAAAGAAGCCAAAGCTATCTCTCCGAAGGCTAAGCCTCCAAAATCCCTTTACTTGAGTTATGAGGGTGTATTTATAAAAAGAGGAGTGACCTTCATATCCCTATGACTCTTGAGCTTCCCTTATGACTTGTAGACTTCTAATGTGACCTTTGGACTTTTATATGACTTTTGGACTTTTCTTAGAGACTCTTTTGTCCGTATATGACTATGTGACTTTTCATATTCCACATATGACTCTTGGACCTCTACACATTACATTTCATTCTTTCCTTTTGATAATTATATCATTACATCCCCAAATGATGTGGCAAGACACATGTACACACATGACATTGTGATGGCACTAGTGCAAGTCACAACTTAACAATGATGACATGGACTCCATGATGAAGTGGCAATACCAAGTTGTTTCTCTTGTTGCTTTGTCTTCAATCTTCATAAGAGGTTTGTTCAATACTCATCTTCATGAAAGATCCACATTTTTCTTCGTCTTCACCCTCTAAGAGGCTAAAAATAGGGAGTCTTCATTGTGATCTTGATCTTCCAACTTTTGTTGCAATATGATGTCCTTTCATATTCCTGCGTGATGACCTCTTCATGGTTTCAGCTTCACAAGTGCCTTTAGCATAATCTCCTTCTCCCCCCCTCTGAGAATCACCTTGTCATGTCAATATGTAGTACCTGCAATTGAAAATCTCTCATGACAAGATGACATTAGTCCGGAAAACTCCTATTCTAGCTTGCTTCATGAAAATCATTGATTGATCTGGAACTAGGAATTGCACTGGGAGGAAGGCTCAGGGATTGTGTAGTGTGCATTTCTAGAGACCAAGAGTGAGGTATTGATGCTTGCCACTACATAATGTGCATCACTAGAATACTGGGAAGCAAAACTGCGCAGTTGAGGGTCTCAGTGAGGTAGGTTTGAGCCTTGAGACTACACAATGCACTGTTTTGGCAAGAGACCGGTCAATGGATTATGCAGTTGTGTGGTTCAAAGACCTAAGGAGACAACTTGATGATTGATACTGCACAATGTGTAGGAAGAGACTAGATGGGAGGTACAATTGCACAATTATGAGAGCAGAGAGGCAATCCTTAAGCACTGTGACTGCGCAATGCGCAGGCCTTGGAGATAGGAATTGCGCCTTGCGTAGTTCAAGGAGGCTGATTGAGGTCAAGTTGATTGATCAGAGGATCTTTCATAATTTGACTAAATGTGGTATCAATGACGCAGATATGAAACTAGGGTAAGACTTAAACATGATCACACACTCAAAACAATCGAAGACACAACATAGAACACTCAACACTCAGAAACAATATGATCCCCTTAATGCAACGACGAAACAATACTCTCCTCCAAGTGCAACACTTAGGGTACACTTTCCAACGATAGTGATGACAATTGTATGATAATGGTCAAGACTTGTGGAATATGTATAACACATGTATTTATGATGAATAAGACACAATAATGTAAGAGAGTGCATCTGAAATGCCCTTTAAGAATGTACAATTGACTCCCTTCGAATAGGTGTGACACTTAAGATACACTTTGTGACGACAGTGATGACACTAGTACGATAATGCATAAATTTTTGGGAATGGGTCTGGTACATATCTACATGGTAAATATGACCCTTTGTTATCAGAGTTGCCTCTTGAAATGAACCATAACTTTGCTTTTACAACGTGTGACACTTCCCATGCCAAAAGACAACACTTGAGAAAGTAACAGAAGAGTGCAAATCACACTTGCAAACGTTTAAATAAAAGGAAAGTTACATATGGCAGTGCGAAGATAACATGAAAATGACACCTGTTAAATGAAAGAAAGCAAAATCGACAATTATGAATGTGAAAAGGACACTTGCGAAAAATAAAGGTGTGCCAAAGTGACAGTTGAGAAAACTCACCGAAATAGAAGTACAATTGCAATCAAAGTGAGGGAAACTATCAATGGAGAGTGTGCACTAACTGTCGATATGTATTGTCCATCACATTGTCAATATGTATTGTGCAGTCACTATCACTAGTGATTGTGCAAGCCTTACTTCCAAGAGAAATGCACCATCTATGTAAGTTTGCATCAACATAAGTGCACTTGTGAATTCTTCAAGAATTGAGCATGCATAAGCAAGTGACTTTGACACTTAGAATCTGAGGGAACACCAACTAACCATGAAGCAAATATGAACAATTAAGCAACGACAGATCCTAGGATCATAAGTAGGCTCCAAAATTAAAGTGTAAGCAAAATTTTGGAGGGTGTTTGTCTCAATGACAACACAAGTATAGCATGATATGTGAACCCATGTTATATATAGTGTTATCACACTTATAATCACTCCTATTTATCTTTGTTTGTAATGGCAGTCAAGCTAGTGTTACAAAGAGATACATGTTGAGAAGGTTTTTTATTTGAAAGATAACAAATAATTATCTTTTCATGTTATATGCACTATGTCAACATTATAAGCCATATATTTTGCCAACTATTATAATTTGTTATGTATCAAACCATGTCATATGTTATGTTATTTCAAAGCTAAGATTTAACAGGTTCTTTTATGCTTTCAACCAATGGTGCTCTTATGACCCAAAGGATTATAGATGCGTTATTAAAGATATTTTGACAAACAAAAGGTGTCCTAATTGAGAGAGGAGGAATAGAGGATACCAATTGCATTAAATAGTTCGAACGGTGCTAGATATACCACACCTAGTACTTGTCATTTATTTATAGTATTAACATGTGGAAAAAAATGGTTTTCCTTGCCTTTGTTGCATCAATCCTGAAGCTACACACCAATGGTGGATTTATTACATGTGCCTATTGGAACATGTACACCATTGGGTGGGATCCCTCCTTTTTGTTGGTGTTTCTCCAACTAAGATACATAATAACATGTCCAGATGCTTGCATTACAATGGACCTATGACAATTTGCTTACAATAGGGAGAGATGAACTCTTGACTAAAAGAGACATCTTAAACCAAAGAAAACAACTTTATGACCCATGGTATGAAAATCATGAGGATGAATTCGTTAACAATCTTGGGTGGAAAATAAAAAAGGTGGAGGTTTTCTTACTAAATCGAGAACTATTCATGCCAAGGATAATGATGACATGGGAACTATATTAGGTTGTTAGGTATGGGCACAATAATGTCCTTATGATGGATTATATTCACATAAACAAATACAAGGTATTTGGGTTTTTATTTGCCTTATTTACCATATCAAATCTATGGTAAGACTTTATGAAATTATAGTTTGTATTAGACTTGTTTACTAGGCTAATGTTATTGCTCTATTATATGAATTCATGAAATGCTTAATTCTAGGGGTCACAATTTCTACGTTGGTGTTATTGTTCAATGCATTATATTCACTAGGGTAGCATTATATTATGTACAATGAATTCATTAATTGCTTGTTTCCAATGGCCTAATTTACAAGGAAAGTGTTATTGTTTTGTACTTTAATTTCATGAAATGTTTGTCAAGGAAATTAGTGCTCTAAAATGTGCATTCATGAAATGGTTGTTTCTAGTGGCATTATTGACTATTTTAACCTTTTATATTTGTGAAATTGTACCCATGAGATATAATGCATGTCATTATCCTTTGTACACCATTATGGCTTTTGACACACATTAAAATGGTGTTCATCTCTATTGGGTCATATCAAAGAATTTGGTGTAGGAAACAATTTTGACATGGTTGCAAGGATTTTGCCAATTTTTTCTAATCTCCCATCCCACATGGAAACCTTCACCATTTCTCATGGATGATGTCGTCATAGAGATTCAAGCAATATTGTGTGCATATCTCTTAATTTCTCTTTCCTTCATTTCATTGTGTATTTATTTAATCTTTAGTTGTTTAATTAAATATTGTTCATCCACATCCATCCAAAGTGAGTTGTTTAATTGTGAAGTATTTCTTTACATTTGGCACATGCACCATTGAGGGGTGAAAAAACTAACCAAGTATGTTTGTGATAGTAAAAGAGTGATAGAAATGGCAGAGTCTATAAGGAACACAATACATTACCCATGGCCAATTGAGGATGCCACAAACAAACTGAGTGAGTTCTATGAAAGTTCTCTAAGCAAATTAGTTTCATTGACTATTTCAAATATGAGTGGGTGTTGCCACTAAGTGAGAATAAAATTGTCATAGTGATACATTATGGCTTGTGATTTGACCAATATTATTCTAAATCCATCACAATGATAAATGGTTATTGTTTTTTATTTGGCGAGCATTATTTATAAATATGTCACGATGATAAATTATTATTGTTGGTGATTTGGGCAATTTATTTCTAAATTTGTCACAATGATAATTCATTGTTATTGGTGATTTGGATAATGTTATTGCACATGTTCATATATCATGTGGATTGTTGCAGGTATGAGGGTTAATTTGTGCAAGAATTTTTGACATTCGAATGAGGTAACAAATGGTTTCATTGAGTAACACCGTAAAAATAAAGCAACAGTTCCTTGGAGAGGCGATTTTCCATGCCAATTGCATGTTTTTTTTGTATCCATAGTTTATATAAAAGTAAATAAAAACAATTTATATTGATTTTGATGTTATATATGTTGTAGAAGTTATATTGATTTGACATGGATGCTATGTTCAGTTTGCAACTCATCTTCCTGTAGAATGGATTGGTTTATTAGGAAATTGATAGTGTAAATACACTCTTATAATTTTACAATAGACCACATATGCAAGACATCATGGCAGAGTGCACTTAAGATAGTAGATGTAGACATCCTTTATAATCCTACCAACCTTGCCATTATGGACATAAAGTCACAATATAGACAACTATATATTTTCTATAATGTATGCATTACTAGATCGAAGATGGTAGTTTATGATTGTCCAAATGTAAAGTCGGGAAATCTATGCAAACATGTTGCAAAGGCATACATGCATATTAAAGGAGCATCCCCATCTTTTCACTTACTTTCCCACTTATGTCTCCTTTGATCAAGACAACATTATATCTAGATTATACTAAACTACTAACATTATTTACACCCTTTTTGTCGACATCATAGTTGAATCCAACAATTTATAGGTGAGTGTGGCACCACAGTGATTGCTAAAGGGGGTGAAGAGGAAAGCCACAATATCATGGATGAGTGTGCCAGGCAATGGATTACTATGTATATCAACAAGGCTATTAATCATTGTATTGTTATGAAATGAAAACAACATATGCTTATATTGGAAGCAATGAGTTTCATAGCAATAATGAAATAATTGGGGGATTTTTTGACTTGTTAATAACAATCTTCATGGAACATGAAAAGGGTTAATGTTAGCACCAATTATTTTCACAAATATGTAAGAAGCTTTATCAAAACATGTTCCCAAAGGTCTGTCAAAAAGTAGGCACATGAACACCTTTGATTCCTCAACTACCAATACTTGTTGCAATATAAATCATTTAAGATGTGGCATCCAATGTAAGCGACCCAATCATATACTAATTCCCAGACAAGTAGAGTAGTAATGTCAATATTCACTACCAAAAGGGTGCGTGTACGACAAACTCTAATGACATAAATGAATGTTTACTAGTAATGGATCTAATTTTTTTTATTTTTATTTTTGAAGTAACTTACTCCTTGACCAATCATTCTTAAGAAATTATTTGACCTTGGAGAGTAGATTTTTAACATTGGAGACACCGGGATCTACACCACATAATGTAGAAAAATAGTTGTGGAATGTCTATTGTCATTTACTCTAAATTTTATTTGTTTGTAGAGTATACAAGGAAACTACCCAACAAAACTATCTATAACTTGAATTAACACACCTAACATTAAAGCGAAAACAACCGAGGGGAAATCTATGCAAACATGTTGCAAAGGCATATATGTACATTAAAGGGTTTTCCCTTTTTTCCGCCTAGTTTCTCACTCATGTCTCCTTAGATGAGCACAACATTATTTCTAGATTTCGCTAAATCACTAACATTATTGCCACCATTATCATTGGTGGTAATGTCTAATTGTAATAGTTTTGAAAGTGAGTGCAATGACACATTAGTTGATGAAAGGGGTGAAGAGGAAAACCATAATCTCATAGATGGATGTATTAAGCAATGGTAAATTGTGGATTTCAACAAGGTTACATAACACTATATTCTTATGAAATGCTAACAAATATGTTTAATTTGGAAGTGGCAAGATGCGTAGCAAGAATGAAGCGTTTAGGTATTTTTTCAACTTGTTAATTGTAATCATTAAGGAACATGGAAAGGGATAATATCAACATCAACTATTATTACAAATGCCTAATGAGATTTATTGAAACACATGCCATAAGGTCTATCAAAAAGTAGTTACCTGAACACCTTCAATTTCCTTAACTGTTGGTACTTATTGTAGTCGCAAATCGTATGATGTGTGACATTTGATGTAAATGACCTAATCATAAATTACTTCTTGGAACATACCATCGAGGAGATCCCATAGACAACTTTGGCTCCCCCACATAAGAAAATTGGTAAGGTTAGCATTCATTTTTGAAAGAGTGCATGTGTGATAAACTCTAATGAAAGGGATTAATTAATTATTGATAACATTTATGAAAACCATTTTTCATCTTTGAAATTAATTTGCTTATTAACCTATAATTGTCAAGAAACTTTTTTTGTTTTGTTTTGGAAAGATGATCTACGCCATTTGCCTAGTATTATAGTATAGTTGCATAATGTTTATAGCCATTTACTCTCAATTCTTTGTTTACAAAGCATACAACATAATTGCCCAAGAAAACAAACTATAACTCAAACTAACATACCTAACTGTTGGGCGATTTAATTGTGAGTTAAATCCATGTCATTAATTGTCAACCAGGGTTCATAGACTAATGAGGTATACCTGTACTATATGTACTAGGTGGTTATTTATCATAATAGATTAGTTTTAATCCAATTAAAACTAATTACAAAGTTAATAAAATCAATCTAATCCAAATAAAACCAAACATAAAGAAATTGAAATCACACTTGCACAAAGGAAATCACACTTGCATAAAGTAAATCGCACTTGCTTGAAATTGAAATCACACTTGCAGCATTGAAATCACACCACACTTGCATAAATGAAAATCACACTTGCTGAAAGGAAAAGCACACTTGCATAAAATGAAAACACACTTTCTAAAAATAAATGAAATAACATAACTATACTATGTCACCAATATGTACAAAGATGTGCAAATTATGGTTGATGGGGGCGCCCTCCATTCCTCAGCAAGCACATTGAACAACTATCACATCTTGGAGATCAAAGTAGCAGTATGCATTTCATAAAATGAGTTACAAGATATTACAAGGATTCTCTATCCTCACTTTACAAATCACATCTTGGATGGAACTTGGAACCTCCAACTAACAACTAGTAACTAGCTACTAATGACTAATTCCTAATAACCCTTTGTATGAAGGGTGCACTCCTATTTATACAAAAATTGAGGATAACTATTCAATAAATATAGATCCTTAGATCTCTCCTAAATCCACATTTATCTCTTATGGTTACAACCAATCACCTAAAAATATAAGATACAAATCCTTTCAAAATTCTCTTATCCATGATTCTTCTCCTTTGAATGTGGATAGTTAATGATCCACATCTTCTACAATTATTCCACAAATCTTCATGAGTTGGAATTTGAAATTCAAATTTGTGTTTGGGTGTGGCCAAGTAGGACCCTTCTAGAATCTCCAAGTAGGTCTACAATATCACAAAACTCAAAACACTTTTAGATATATATGAAAACATGTTAATTTCCTAATATTTAATCACAAATTCTCTTAAAATACTTAAAATTAATGACTTGGAAAATAATAATGATAAACACATATGATTATGAAAATGGTTACTTAATGTAAGGTTATTGGGTTATAGAGTTATGGAATGAGGGTAAAATGATGGAAATGAAAGTGAAAGTGGATAACATTTTGGAGGCCCAACATACCTCCCAACTGAAGATGTTGCATGTCCTCATGCAACTATTGCATTGATTCCCTTAATCATAAGTTGATATTCTTGAAATGTTTTTCTTCTATATGAGCTTTGGCTTTGTATTGATTCTCTTTTAACTTTGCATAATCATATCATTTGATAACTTTATTCTTTTTGCAAAGTGTACTTTGAAATACATTTGATTGAAACATATATATTTTTATGGTTGGTTCTTGTGTGACAACCAAAATTTTATGACTATTGGTTCTTGTGTAACAATACTTTTGTTATTTTTGTTGCATCAAAATACTTGAAAACGTTGAGAATTCATTTTTAAGTTCTAGAGTGCCTGTCAGCCATTTGATGTGTTCATCAATTGATCATTACAAAACATATAAACTTTTGGAATCAAAATGCAATAATAATTGATTGTGAAAAATAGGTTGGTTAGGATGAAATGAAATGTGACATGTGGCATGAAATATGAATATGAGTTGATATCCCTTCCCCCCAACTAAAGGCGTTTTTAGTTTTTGGCAAATGAGAAAGGGAATATAAATGAAGTGATTTATTTTCCAAAATCACAATTTTAGTATTTAAGGAATTACATGATTAAAGATTAGAAAATAACACACCTTCACTTACCTGAAAAGTGGACAAGGTATGTATATAGAAGAGTGTGGTTGCTGCTGTTGGGTCATGGAATATAAAGTAAAAGAATATGATCTTCTTCTTTTTCTTGGTTGTATGAATTGAGGATGAGATTGGAATCTTTATTGCTATGGATGTTGAATTCTGAATTAAGTCCTACTGCAAGCTACTGAAATCATATAGTCTTCATTCGCTCTGACTTAGTGGCATAATTCTTATCTATCTGAATAAATGTGTCGATGTTGAACAAATAAAATAAATTATTGGATTACTAGCCATTAATGAATGGCATTAACCAACACGACCATTGATGTCAATGAGAGTCAAAATGCCCAAGTACATCTTACTAGGTACAAATAGATGTGTCGTAGTCGAGTCACCTAGAAGATCCGACAAACAAGGGACATTGATGTATTCCCACTGTTTATTGGCGAGAGAGCTTGCCATTAAGGCATGCAAGCCTCAAGGTACATGAAATATCTCTATTTTTGATCCCATATGATGTTTCAGAGTCGATGGGTCAAAACTTGTTAGAAGTGAGGCCTTAATGAATCCTCCATCATCTAACATGAGTATGAAATAATGATTTGAAGGACTCTAGATGGAAAATTTGCATTGAAGCAAGGTTTATTTAACAAAAAGGAAAAAGAAATGGGGTGACTTAGCTTTGTAAGGGAACTAAATGAGTTTATTTTTGGGTTAAGGGTGAGTGAAAATGAGGCATGAAAGTATGAAGATTGCAAAGGAAATGAGTTTTTGGTAGTAGGGAGATGGATAGTTATGGATTGACTACAGGCTTAGAGTGAGTAGCAATGGTAAATTTGGTATCTGTTTAGTAGCAATGGTGTAATGGATCTAATTTAACATGGAATGATCATGCTCTTCTGAAACATGGCCTTTAAAAAGGTACTCGTGTATATGGTGATCTTCTTTCATCGTCCTGGAACATGCAAAAACTTAGCAATTTCTACAATAAAATGTAAGCCTACCGAGAGAGAGATATGATTAGTCTCTCTTCATCTGATATATACACACACACAAAATCAGAAATAGTACTAATACACAAATTCCAAAAACAAATTCAAGAAAAATTAAATGCACTTTTACCTGTTTAAAAAGTAGTACCTTCTTCATTGTGTTTCTAACAAATTTTGAGCTTGAGACCTCTTCTCCATACACTTAATTCTTTATCAAAAGACCATAAACCAAATTTGCATAAGCTACTGAATTGTGTCGATTCTGCAACTACCAAAAACACGGATCGTTGCATTGTCTTGCCACTTTACAACTTGCAATTAGACTCGGATGGTGGTTTATCAATTATTGCAATTGGATTTTTAATATTTGCAGGTTTTTATGAAATTCTAAGTTTGTAACTGTGTTTTTTATTTTTCTTTAGCGATCCACCCTTATCCATGATCCCGTGGATCAAGAAAATGCTTAAAATTCAAAATTATTGGATCAACTTGAAACCAACGCCAAAGTGTAGATATCGTTGCTCTAAATCCAATGCAATTTGTTTCACCGAAATCCAACTTCGAATGTTGTTGGAATCATGTCCTGTTCGTTTTAGGAAACAACTAAAAAATGAATTTTGAGTTACAGGAATTCCCAGGCAGTAGTCCGTACGCTAACTGGGTTATGACTTGGCAAGTTGATTGGACCTTCATTGGCCAA
Source organism: Pinus taeda (assembly GCA_000404065.3). NCBI lineage: Eukaryota > Viridiplantae > Streptophyta > Pinopsida > Pinales > Pinaceae > Pinus > Pinus taeda. The sequence continues at coordinate 12,107 of APFE031225981.1, read as the reverse complement.
TGAGTGATTGACACTTGTCACAAGTTGATTGGTTGACACGTGGTTGTTTTTCATTTGTTACGGCTTTATTGGAGGACGAATGAGCAAGTGCCATGTGGCCTCCTCGTGGAGGAACAAAAATTTTGTGTGAGGGCAAACAACCTCCACAAGATTCAAAATAGAAACCTCATATAAACCAACAAATAGCCTTTACGACAATCCGCCTACCATATTTCTTGTTTAACATAACTCTCGAATATGTATTTAAGGTTGATGGGTGCACCATTTGGGGGAGGGGTCGGGCTAAGGCCTAGCCCCTAGCCACTCAGCGTGATAGAACCATGGGTAGGGGCTAAGGGCTAGGCCTTATCTCGGCCCATGGTCACATGAAAACCGTAATATGACCAACACTAAATTTAAAGGGCGTAGTGGAGAATGGGGCTAGCCCAGGGTTGTATGGCCCTCCATTTGACCACACGAGTGGAAAAATTGGGGCCTAATAGCAGTTTTAACAGTTCTACAAATTCAACCGCAGATCAGAAATACAGGCTAGGTTTGTATGTAGTTTCCGTGTTTGGGACACACAAGCTGTGTTTAGTTCGAATTGTAGGATTATTAGAAACAAAATTGGGCAAAAACTTAAAACACTGATATTTTACTCAATTTTTGGCCAAATGAGGTGCAAAAAGAGTCAAAACAAGGGTTTTCTACAGTGCTGGATCCATTGGAGACATTAGTTTTTCCATTTGAGATTTTTAAAATCCTGTTATTATACTTTTGAGTATGAATTTAGATCTCTTATTCAATTTTTATTGCAAAAATTTAAAACTAACTTTGTTCAATTTTCTTTTCTAATCTTCTAGTTCGTAGAGAACGCAAAAAAGAGAGCACACTCAACAATATTGAAGATAAAAATAGACTTGAATTGAAAAAGGAGTTGCAGCTCATAGGTGAGTACTGCACCTGGAGACTGCACTCAAAACAAATAGAACTCTCTCTGTTCACTCTACTATCCATCAAGGGAGTAATTACATCATTAAGTACATTACTAGAGATAAGGAAGTTGCAACTAAACTCCTAAACTTTAGGAACAAACCCTAAACTAAGGAGATACGTTACAACCTGTGTAACTATTTCTCCATTAATAAAAAATAATATTAATTATTTTCAACTCCCCCCCTTAATGGAGAAAGGATTATCCTGAACTCCTAGCATCCCTCTAAACAATTCAAACTTTACACGCCCAAGAGGCTTAGTAAAAATATCAGCCATGTTATCACAAGTTTTACAATATTCAACACATATCTCTTTTGACTATATTTTCTCTCGAACAAAATGATATTGGGTATCGATATGCTTGGTATTTTTATGAAAAACTGGATTGTATGCAAGCTTGATGGTGCTCTAGTTGTCAGTTTTGATAATAGTGGATTCTTTCTGCTCTTCTCCTGCATCATTGAGAAGTCTTCTCAACCAGATAGCTTCACATGTGGCTGCACACAATGCTTGGTGCTCAGCTTCACATGAAGATAGAGCTACAGTGCTCTGCTTTTTGCTGCTCCATGCTATGACCCCGGATCCAATGCTGAATGCGTAACCTGTGATAGATCCTCGATCATCCAAGTTACCTGCCCAATCGGAATCTGAAAAACCTGCTAGAATAACATCAGAAGTGTCAGTGTACAAAATACCATAATTACTAGTACTACTAAGATACCTCAACACACTTTTTGTTGTGACCCAGTGACTTTCGAGTGGTTTTGACATGAAATGGTTCAACACACTAACAAAATATGCCAAATCTGGTCTAGTTGTAGTCAGATATATCAAACTGCCAACTAGCTATCTGTACATGGTAGCATCCACCTCTTTAGTACCATCATCACTGCTCAACATTAAGTTCTGCTGTAATGGTGTTGCTACTGATCTGCATTGCTCCATTCTGAACCTTTCCAACAAGCTTATGGCATACTTCCCTTGGGTAAGAAAAGTCTGTCTAGAATCTTTCCATACCTCCAATCCCAAGCAATAATGAAGGTCTCCAAGATCTTTCATCTCAAACACTTGTGACATCTGCTGTTTGATTTCTTTGATCAGATTGTTAGCATTCCATGTTATGATCATATCATCTACATGCAAAGAAATCAAAATAATTTTCCTCTATTTATTAAACTTGGTATACAAATTTGGATCATTCAAGCTCTATGAAAGCCATGCTGTACAAAAAATGAGTCAATTTTCTCATACCACGACCTGGGTGCCTCTTTTAAACCATAAAGTGCCTTTTTCAATTTACACACAAGATGTTCCTGTCCCTTTTTCACAAAACCTTCAGGCTGTACTAAATAAATTTCTTCCTTCAAGTCACCATTTAGAAATGCAGACTTAACATCTAGCTGGTGTAGCTGCCATTTATGTTTTGTTGCTAAGGAAATTAGCATTCTAATGGTGTTTAATTTGGCTACAGGAGCAAAGGTGTCATCGAAATCTATTCCCTCTCGCTGTGAGTAACCCTTTGCTACCAGTCTAGCTTTAAATTTCTCTATACTCCCATCTGCATTTATTTTTGGTTTATACAGCCATTTGCATCCTATGGGGGTTTTACCTTTAGGCAATTCAACCAAATCCCAAGTATGGTTTCTGTTTATTGATTCTATCTCCTCATACATTGCAGCCCTCCATGCATCAGATTTACTTGCTCCCTCATAATTTGCAGGTTCTACAATGTTTAAAAACTTTGACATTAATGCATAGTCTCTCAATTTAGCAAGTAATCGAGTCTTCCTACATGATATCCTTGGTAGGGGACTTACCTCAACTTTGTCTATTTCAGCCTTTTCTGGGCTTGCATCATCATTGATTACATTATCTGTTACTTCTTCTTCTTGTTTTTGCTCCTGCTCTTCATCTTCATCACTGTTTCCTTCTATTAGCAATGGAATGTGGCAATCACTGTTAGAATCCTCCTTTCCTTCTTCAACCTGTTCATGAAATATGACATCTCTGCTTGCAAAAACCTTGTGAGTCACATGATTAAATAACTTATATGCCTTGAACTCAATGCCATATCCAACAAATATACATTTCAGGGCTTTGGGATCTAACTTCTTCCTATCTTCCTTAGGTATATGAGCATAAGCTTTTGACCCAAATATTCTTAAGTGACTCACTGCTGGTTTGAATCCAAACAATGCTTCAAAAGGGGTTTTGGAGCCTAGACATCTAGTAGGACTCCTATTCTTTAAATACACAGCAATGTTAATAGCTTCTGCCAAAAGACCATTTGATAGACCCTTACCTTGAAGCATGTTCCTTGCGCACTCCACAAGAGTTCTGTTCTTCCGTTCTGCCACTCCATTCTGTTGTGGAGTGTGAGGCAGTGTAAACTGTTGCATAATCCCATGATGCTTGCAGAAATTCATGAACTCTCCCAATCTGTATTCTCCCCCTTGATCTGAGCGGAGAATTTTTATCCTTTTTCCTGTCTGGTTTTCTACCATGGATTTGAACTCTTTAAAATATTGAAAGGCTTGACTCTTTTTACTCATAAAGTATATCCATGAAAATCTAGTGCAATCATCTGTAAATAAGAGAAAGTAATATGCTCCTCCAAATGACCTAGTGTGCATAGGTCTGCAAATGTCTGTATGCACCAATTCTAAAATATCTCTTTCCTTTCTATTAACATGCAAAGGGAACTCTTCTCTATGCATTTTCCCTAATGCACATCCATCGCAAACCAGCTTAACATTATGGAAAATAGGGAGTCCATCAACCATACCTTTTCTCTGAAGTAGGATGAGGTCTTGCAAATTAAGATGGTCGAATCTCTGATGCCAGAGATCTTCGACTGTCGATCCAGCTACAACCATTGCTTGTTGTGGCATACTCTTCTCATCTAGTCTGTACAGGCTCCCCACGCGCACTCCTGTTGCAACTGTTTCCATCTAGTTATCCTTAATGACACATTTATTCTTAAAGAATTGAACTTGCATGTGATGATCAGTAATCATTGAGACAGAGACCAAATTTTTCTTAATTCCTATAACATACAATACATTTTTAAGGTGTCTAATGTCACCGCTAGGTAATTTTACATGAATATCACCATATCCTTTGATCTCATGTCCACTATCATCTCCTAAATAGCTTTTTGACCCACATGAAGTTTCTTCAAGAAATTCAAACCAGTCCTTCTTACCAGTCATATGTGAGGATGCGCCAGAGTCGACATACCATATGTCATCCTCATCTCCCTTTGAAGCTGAAAGGGCACAATCAACTATAAATAGTCGAAGTTCATGGCTATGGTCCTCTTCTTCCTCAGCAAAGTAACCCTTATGTTTTCACTGTTTGTTTCTTCCTTCGTCTGCCTGCCTCTTATAACAATCTTTAATCTGATGACCAGGTTTTCCACAGTAAAACCATTTCTTGCTGGGAAAATTATTAGCAGACATACCTTTAAGTGGTCTCTTCTTAAATGTGTTGGCTCCTTTCTGCTGCTACTGCTGCGGTTGCTGATGGTGCTTCCCTCTATACTGTCTCCTTTTTGCCATCAGAGCAAGGTCATTTCTTTGAGTTTTCAAATTTTGTCGTCGCTCTTCTTCCTGTAGCAGAATCCCTGTCAGCTCTTCAAATGCACAGGCTTTTTCCCTTGCTGACAGCCCTGTGCTAAACGTCTAGTATTCATCAGTCATTCTGTTTAATGTGATCGTGACTAGATCTGAATCATAAACTTTTTCTTCGATATCTCCCAATCTGTCCTTCAGGTATTTGACTCTATCAATGAATCCAGCAACAGACTCATTCTCCTCCATCTTCAATGCAAACAACTTGCCTTTGAATGACAAGACACGGTTTGTATTCTGCGTCTCGTATAGGTTTTTGATCGTCGTCCAAATGTCAATGGCCGATTTATAGTCTCTAATATGCGAGATAACATTGTCCTTGATGGACATCTTCAATATGACCTTTGCTTTTGTCTCCCTTTTATCCCAATCTTGTGCTTGTGTAGTTGATCCTTATCTCAGCTCACTTCCTATAACGATCGACCACGCATTTTCACTTTCAAGTAAAGTTTGCATCTTGAATTTCCAGTTGGAGAAATTTGATCCATCGAGTTTGCCAGACTCGTGGAGATACGATTCTATACTGTTATTCATATTGGACTGATAAAATATCTGATCCTCTGATGAATAAATCTATCTAACTGAATGCTTTCAGGACACACTAAAAAAAATCACAACGTACCAGATCCAAACCTCTGTTTTGCTGAAAATAAAAATAAATAAAATAAAAAATAAAAAATAAAAATAAAAATTGTACCTTCAATGAGCCACCACCGGGCAAGTCCGATCTATTTCCACCTAAAAGATTAGGAACTCCAATGCGCCTCCACTAGGCAAATCCGATCTACTGGCACCCAACCAGATCAGGAACTCCAATGCGCCTCTACCGGGAAAATCTGATCTGCTGTCACCCAACCAGATCAGGAACTCCAATGCACCACCACCGGGCAAATCCGATCTGCTACCACCGAACAGATCAGGAACTCCAATGCGCCACCACCGGGCAAATCTGATCTGCTGCCACTGAACAGATCATAAATTTCAATGCGCCACCACTAGGAAAATTCAATCTGCTGCCACCGAGCAGATCAGAAATTTCAAAGTGCCACCACCGGGCAAGGCCGATCTGCGAAAAAATTGCAAATTTTCCAAAGAGAAAGAGGCTAGCGCGTGTCGACTGCGAAAGATCTGCGCCGAAAACAAAATCTACGCATCTTACGAAATTGGCGCGGTTAATCCTTGCTTTTCCGCGTCAATGGCAATCTCTGGCGTGCTGGCACAACTATCTCTCTCAATATCGCGCCAACTGGCGCGACTGTTCCTTAATAAACCGTGCCAACCTTCCTTTCTGCTCAAAAATGGCGCGACTATTCACGACAAAACTGTGCCAACCCTTTCTTCCGCTCAAAGATAATCAGTCATCTAAGACGTATGCTTCAGGTGTTACTGCAATCCACCTGATTCTACGAATGCTCTTATATACACCACTGCCACTACAGTACTGTAATCAATGATGCATCCTAAAAAAAAATAAAAAAAAAAAAATTAAGGCTGTCCCTACTCTGTGCTTTGATACCAAGATAAAAATAGATTTGAATTGAAAGAGAAGGAGTTGCAACTCACAGGTGAGTAATGCACCTGGAAACTACACTCAAAACAAAGAGAACTCTCTCCGTTCACTCTACTATCCATCAAGGGAGTAATTACATCATTAAGTACATTACTAGAGATAAGGAAGTTGCAACTAAACTCCTAAACTCTAGGAACAAATCCTAAACTAAGAAGATATGTTACAACCTGTGTAACCATTTCTCCATCAATACAAAATAATATTAATTATTTTCAACTATTGAAACTCTTTATTCATTTGGAATGTGAAATTTAAAAGAACAAAGTGAAAGGATTTGATCTCTAACTTCAAATTGTGGCTCTCAAAACTATATTTATCTCCTCAAATATTCCTTCTCTTTCTACATCTTCCTGCAAATGATTAGTGAGATGGATGGCTCTTACTACACCACCATTAAATAAAATTGCAAACAAAATGATATCTAACTTAAAAACTTAAAAACACACACACACACACATTACCAAACTTGGTTTTATTCATTGATTCTATCCTACTCTACTCTATTGGAAATAGAAAAATTGTTTCAAGTGTATGCATGTTTCCGATGTAACCATGTGCGTAACAGGAGCAAAAAGATATTCATGCTTATTTTTGGAAAATATGCCTTAAAATGCATTAAAAACCAGTTGTTTTGATAATGCAATTAAGAAGTAAGGAAGAATGAAAGAGTGATGTGACTTGATTGGAACCATCTTTCAATAAGGCCATGACATTCCTCATTCCTTTCTTGGTTTAGATCACATTGAATATCCTCCTTTATTATGCATTCCTCAATCTAAGATTCTACTGGTTTCTCCCCATCAAAAGTATTGCATGTTAATCAAAAGAGACTTGAATATCTTCTTGTGAAGGTGGAGAGATAGACAAGTTTCTGAATGCAGTTAAAATATACTCTTCCTAAGAGGCAGATATCCTAGATGTTGCTAGGATTTGAGAAAGTTTTTGGAAGGATATTCTTCAAACTCTAAATTGTTTGTCAATTACTCCAACTGGTTGATAATTCTTGTCGTGCACACAAATTAGTACAATTTTTTGAAAATTTATTGAATTTTAATATGCATCATAAATGATTTTAATATGATTTTAACCATGCATTTAAAAATGAATTCAACTATCATGGGTTGTTTAACTTTCAAAATAAACACCTATGTATACCTCCCCAACAACAAAGTTGGGCAATTTAATTGAGTTAAATCCCTATTATTAATTGTCAACCTAGGGTTCATAGACTGATGAGGTATACCTGTACTATACGTACTAGGTGGTTATTTATCAGAATAGATTAGTTCTAATGCAATTAAAACTAATTACAAAGTTAATTAAATCAATCTAATCCAAATCAAACCAAACATAAAGAAATTGAAGTCACACTTGCATAAAGGAAATCACACTTGCTGAAAGGAAAAGCACACTTGCATAAAATGAAAACACGCTTGTTGAAAATAAACGAAATAATATAACTATATTATGTTACCAATATGTACAAAGATGTGCAAACTGTGGTTGATGGGGTTGCGCTCCATTCATCAACAAGCACATTGAATAACTATCACATCTTGGAGATCAAAGTAGCAATATGCATTTCATAAAATAAGTTACAAAATATTACAAGAATTCTCTATCCTCACTTTACAGATCACATCTTGGATGGAACTTGGAACCTGCAACTAACAACTAGCATCTAGCTACTAATGATTAATTCCTAATAACCCTTTGTGTGAAGAGTGCACCCCTATTTATACAAAAAATAATGATAACTATTCAATAAATATAGATCCTTAGATCTCTCCTAAATCCACATTTATCTCTTGTGGTTACAACCAATCACCTAAAAATATAAGATAAAAATCCTCTAAAAATTCTCTCATCCATGATTCTTCTCCTTTGAATGTGCATAGTTAATGATCCACATCTTCTACAATTATTCCACAAATCTTCATGAGTTGGAATTTGAAATTCGAATTTGTGGTTGGGTGGCCAAGTAGGACCCTTCGAGAATCTCCAACTAGGCCTACAATAAAACAAAACTCAAAACATTTTTTGATATCTATGAAAAAAATGTTAATTTCCTAATATTTAATCACAAATTCTCTTAAAGTACTTAAAATTAATGACTTGGAAAAAAATAATGATAAACCCGTATGATTATGAAAATGGTTACTTAATGTAAGGTTGTGGGGCTATAAAGTTACATAATGAAGGTAAAATGATGGAAATGAAAGTGAAAGTGGATGACATTTTGGAGGCCCAACACTAACATAAATGTAAAAACAAACTGATGAACCTAACTAAATTGTTTCTCTCATCCACAATTCTTCTCCTTTGAATGTGCATAGTTAATGATCCACATCTTCTTATTCCACAAATCTTCATGAGTTGGAATTTGAAATTCGAATTTGTGGTTGGGTGGCTAAGTAGGACCCTTCTAGAATCTCCAAGTAGGCCTACAATATAACAAAACTCAAAACGTTTTTTGATATATATGAAACTGGTTAATTTCTTAATATTTAATAACAAATTCTCTTAAAATACTTAAAATTAATGACTTGGAAAATAATAATGATAAACCCATATGATTATGAAATGGTTACTTAATGTAAGGTTATGGGGCTATAAAGTTATAGAATGAGGGTAAAATGATGGAAACGAAAGTGAAAGTTGATGACATTTTGGAGGCCCAACACTAACATAAATGCAAAAACAAATTAATGTACCTTATGAAAAATCTAAATTGTTTATTGATAACTAATCTAAAACTAATTATGTTTATATCTAAAATAATTTGTTCATTGTAACTAATATAACAAAAAATAACTTCACTATAAACAACAATGATAAATAACAATAAAATAAACTATAACAATTGAAAATGTTTATATAAAGCATAACAACAAAACAAGCTATAACATGGGCTTATTTCAATGGGTCTACTCAAGCCATGGACTGTGGGGAGGCAGGCGGGTCTGTGCTCCATATAAACGAACATCTTCATCAAAGTGGGTTTAGGGAGAGGCACAAATAACTATGCAAAACTTTGTTGCCTGAGACACCTTCTCATATTTGCTCTGGAACAAAACTGCCACAGGATTTAGATTTTTGGGGACTCACACCTTGTTTATATTGAATTAACTCTGCATATCATTGTTACTTGCACACACTTAGAGGTTTGTTGGATGAATTCATCACTTTAAAATCACAATTTTATTATATTGTATGCTCTCATATATACAGGGAAAGCAATGCGGTCGCTGATTGTCTATCCAAAGAGAACATAGTTACCGATCAATGAGGACTATTACGTTAAAACAGGTACTCGAGCCCAAAAATCCCCAAAAAACATGAAAAAACACCTGGAAATCGAAAAGTGTTGATGCCAGAATAAAGTTTTTTTTTTAGAGTAAATTTTCAATATTTTTAGAAAATAACAGTAAAAAACAATAAAAGCCATTTTGTTTGGTGCAAAAAACACCTTGAAATCGAAAAGTGTTGATGTCGAAATAATGCTTTTTTTAGGGTACATTTTCAACACTTTTTATTAATGACGTTAAAAACAAAATATCGTTACTCTGAAAAAATTTAAATTTCCAATGATTTTCAAGCATGACATTAACAATAAATATCATGTCTTTGAAAACCTTTAAAATTCCAATGATTTTTAAGCATGACAATAAATTTAGAATATTACTTCTTTGAAAAACCTTAAAATTCCAACAATTTTCAAGCATGGTGCTAAGAAAAAATATTTATAATTGTTTTCAGCCATAACATTAAAGATAAAATATCACGACTTAGAAAAACATTAAAAGCCTTGACAATTTTTCAACCATGGAATTAAAACCAAAGATTACGACTACAAAACAATCTTAAATTTTCAAAATATTTTGAGCATGACATTATGGAAAAAAATTATGACTAAAAAAACTTAAAAAATGAACACCTGAATGAAAGAGTTATTATATCAAGAGTAATTTTTCTTTTAAATTCTAAATGTATAACGATTTTGAAATCTTAGCCTAAGACAACTTGATACATTGTGAAAAAAATTTAAAAATCAACTATCAAATTGACACGCAGTGTAGGTGACCTCAACCCGTTGTAATGAAAACTTAAAGACCAACCATGAATTAACACATAGTGGGGCAGACTCAATTCATTATAACGAAAAATTTAAAATCAACTATCAAATTGCACATAATAGAATCGGGTTGCTAGACAAGCATCCACACATACCCTACAAAATATATATATATATATATATATCGAAAACAAACATATATTAAAATTAAATAAAAGTAAAAACATGACAAAAAAAAAAAAAAAACCGACCTTGAGGCCCACCGAGCCAAGTGGTGCAAGGTGACGATTCATGAAAAAAATAAAAATAAATAAATAATAAAATTGTAAAAAAATGAAAATTTAAATAAATTAAACAATAAATTAAAAATATATTATACAATTATAAGAAAAAGAAATAAACTTTTTTAAAAAGGACCATTTTTTAGTTATTATATATAATATCCAGACAATATCCTTTGTTCCGGATACCCCAATCTGAAGTTCTGGTCAAGTCCCAAGAAAATTCGAAATATAATTACAACCAAAAATTTTGACCACCGTGGAATGAGTTTATGGATATCTCGAACAGCTAATGGTCGCTGAACCTAATAAGCAGCAAAATTAACAACCCAGAAGATTAAAATAAGTACCTGTCCATGGAACTTGAAACCCCACTATTTAGACCAAAAATGATTAGAAACCCACCTCCACACCGGATATCTCATAGATATGATTTAGTGTGCTAATATGAGATCATACGATATCCATATCCATATTACGCCCTTGTAAATATGAACTTAAAGAAGAAAAGAAATAGTTTTTTTCAAATGAGAGATTCTTCAATTATTTCACTCTCATCATAATTTTTGATGTCACGAGATAATAAAAGGGATATTCCATTAAGAATATTTTTTCAATTTGGAACAGCAACGGAAATCAATAAAATTGAATTCTCATTACGACGTCTGGGTGAATAGTATCCAACTCAGTAATTCCTCAGGTCCTTCCCCCCTTTTGTTATTTATTTTTATTACTTTCTATTAGCCCTTCATATAGCTATAATGACCTTAATGTCGTTCCTTCACAAATTGTTGATGTTAATCTCTTTAGGATCAATTGGATTGAAGCTATGCCATCATCATTGGCTGGAATCGGGATATCCACGAGATCTAGATCACAAATTATATCAACCAAGCAAATTGTCGAAATACCCAAAGTTCTACATTCCCAAGAGCAATGGATTCTTCTCATTGATTAGTAATTATAGCAATATCGAGTAATCTTGTCATGTATCTAATCCCACCTAGATATTTATGCAATTTGTTTAATTGTCTCTTGAGCATAGCTACTTCTTTTTTGGAAGTTGATGAATCGTCCTTATCTTGTCTTTTTTTAAATCTGAACTTCTGAAGTCTCGTCTCTGTAGTAGACAATTAGTTAAATAACCACCAAGCCGTTTTCTATTTACATAATGACATCAAGCTTTTGTAGCAGCTAATGCGACTAAATCAATTGCTTGATATTTCATACCAACTATTAGGAATTGTTTTCCTCTACCTGCTATATCAAACACCAAATCACAAGCTTCTTATAAAGAACGAGCAATTTTAGCCAGAGTTATAATATGAGTATATTTATGCTTTGTAAAAATGTAAGGTGCCATATTAGGGTTTCATTTCCTAGTTTTATGCCCAAAATGAACTCTTGCTTCCATCATCTCTTCCAAATCAATGTTCCAATATATTTTTCTCATTCTCGTTCACTTTCCTCCCCAAAACAACGAAATAACATGTATCGTAATATCTACTTATTTGAATGGAATCAATTACATCTCAAAGATAGCTTGTCTATTTAGTACGTGATAGAAATGTTCT